>JAODUO010006282.1:0-18033 GCA_025642075.2 Ridgeia piscesae
TTCATTGGGGCTTTAGAAAAAAGAGGGTTCAGTGTTTTATGGATAGCTGCAAATATATACCTCGTGTATCTAGTTATTTGTAACCCTGCAACTGCACACCAGTAGTTGCCCAACAAAAACCTGCATCTGTACCCTCTAAAGCCTTCTTCTGCACCCCCTGATATCCCCCCGTGGCTGACACCACCTACTGGAACAGTTTGTTATTGTAATTTATGTATTTAATTTTTATGGTATTTGCACAAAAGAGCTCCATATAATAATAATTATTATTGGTTATATGTTATATATATATATATATATATATATATATATATATATATATATATATATATATATATATATATATATATATATATTAGTTAGAGTATTACTAGTTTGTTCAACACAAGCATGCTTGATGAAGAGGAGCATTCTGTTTCAGGAAAAAGGTCAATACGAAGTGACCCAGGGACAGCTGAAGTCAGCCGAGGAACTGGGTGACTTCTGGATTGACATTCTACGATGGTACCCCACCGTCATCCTCATGATTGACCCCATCCCCAGAGTAGTGAGTTGTCACTAGCCTCGGTTACCCAGGCTCCGTGAGGTGGCAGCACTTTTAAACCCCTCACCTTTGCCTGGGGAAACTAATGCTCTGTATCCGTTAACCGCTTCAGGGCGTTCTATCCCAGGATAGGGTAAATATTCTGATTGGCTCTCAGGCCAACTATGAAATAAAAATTAAAATAACGATATACTTTAACAACAGCAGAAGGAATGAACGACGCACGACATATTTTGGTAGTATACCTGAATTTGTATTGCTATTTTATTACTATAATGCGTGCAGTTTCAAGCCACCATAAGCACTCGGTCAATCTCAGCATACAGATCACACCCGAAGACGATGTAGAAATCTCCGGCATCTAACGATGTAAACAGATATAGTCCTGAATGTCAAGATAACAACGTGTTTTGTTCTTTTACCGGAATCATCCAGGATGGTAATCACTGAAAGACAGCTAATTGAATTAGTTCCTTTGAATGTTGAGCTTTGAGGATCGTTGAGCTTTGTTATTGAACAACCGGCGTCAAATGCATAATTTGTGTATTTTATTAATTTTGTGGAACACTTACAAATACAACTGGCTTTCTAAACGCAATATGAGGGGCGAATCAAACATTTTATATGACGATACCAAATCATTCACATCTATGTTTACAAACTACACTTCTCCGTTAGTTAACAGGGTACAAAGGCAAACATTTGTTTCCGTAAATGTTAGATTAGCGTTAGGTGAGCACTTTGTAAGGAAAATACAACGACGCATCTTTTGGTTAACTGATTGGTTTTCAGATAGTAATTCTTTTACAGTGTATTAATTAATATTTACCACGTCTGAGTTGGCTACAATAACACCCAGAGATCGATTTCTCCTTTTCCTCTTTAATACTTTCGAAAGTTTTGCGACTTTGCAGTGTAATATCCAAGTTTTATTTTACATCGGCACCGTTTTACATTATTTAAGGATCGACCACATTTGATGATGTAAAAAAATTGTTTTCCTGGATGAATTATTGTTTTGAAAACGGGACGTGTGTCAGAACAATACTTTATTTGATATTTTGTGACCATAATAAATGTTGATAATCATTGATGTTTACTTTGAGATAGATAAATGTAACGATGTGAAACGTAATATTGTGGTAAATCGGGTAACAATTGAAAGTCATTCCATTTACATGCAACATTTCGCATTTGCTTATAGCGGTTATGTGGCCCCATATACCATTTCAAGACTAACAAGATCAGTGTGCATGTAACAAACGTACCCAGTGTTTCGCTAATGTTTCTACCGTATACTTGGATATCCACAGAGTCAAGCACACATTCTTAGATATACATAATTATATAAGTTCTGGAATAATATAAAATTATTTGAAGCTAATCAGTAACATAATTAATGTGTCATTCATCTTAAGACTGAACATTTTGAACACATCACTGTATCAATTGCAGGGCTCACTGATCATGTTGACACAACAAAAATACTATAAGCCACAAAAACGTGCACACACATACATGTACAAGTGAACCATTACATCCATATATGGAATACACAACAATGGAAGTTAATGCGAATATAGTAACACGGTAAAGGTAGCAACAGTGGACAAGTTATATGAAACACAACTACTACACTGCAAATATAAGTAAATTATATTGAAATAATCAAGATAACGTATACACGTACGATAAAACAATATATCAAAATTAAACAAGCAATCGGTACAACGCGTAGCATGTTCTAATCAGCACCACGGTTAATCTTCAATATTAGTTAGCAATAATACGTAATTGTGAATAGTTTGAATAGTAATATGTAATTGTGAATAGGTCACTAATTATTGCAAGTTGCAATAATAAATGTGAATGTTGTCATAAGAAACGTGAACATTATATATAAAATTCACACAAGCACCCAATGCACAATTGAATGCAAGAGCAGAATGCACTGCATAGAAGACAGTTATCATCAGCAGTGCCATACATTCAATATTAACTGCTACATCGCATACATAAAGCAATATATATATATATATATATATATATATATATATATATATATATATATATATATATATATATATATGTGTGTGTGTGTGTGTGTGTGTGTGTGTGTGTGTGTATATATATATTGTTATATAATATACGTATACAATGCAATGTGTACTTTGCATCTTTGTAATCTTTAAACAGTTCTACGCCATCAATTAATATCAACATTAATTCCTTGATTTGTGTTTATTGCGGAAGCAGTTACTACTTGCAATGCCTTCGTTTGCCTGCACTGTGTTCATCACAAGAAACGACATAATATAGCACGGGCTGTGCCAGTCACTACCAATTGTATCAAATGTGTGGTAATTTGTGCTGCGTCACGTGTTAAGTGAAACCAGCATTACATGTGCTGGTGTGTGCTGCGTTGGTCAAAACCAATACAGCAGTGTCATGTTATGTTCTATGTTAATTGCAACCAATAGAACACGTCATGTGGTTTCACGTGGTACATGAGTTCTACTGGAAGTTGGCGTACGTTTCAAACTGAGACATGTAGGCCAGCGCCACCTGGTAGAGGAAGCGGTACTGTTCCTGTAGCAAAAACATAACAAATAATTTAAACATACACAAAACAGAAAAGAACGGTAAAACACATGCAACATGTGTCTCTTGAGCTTTTTTATGTAGTTTCTTTCATATACATCATACTATATGTCAACATTAACACAACTTATGTTATTGCATATTGTTATTACACCAACAAATATTGGGACTACGATTGTTTGTGTAGCTGCACCTATGCTTCCTTCTAGTACTAGATCAGTTGAAGATCTTGCCAAATGCCGCAATAATTTAAAAACATACCTATACAACGTTTTCTATCCATCATAGCTCCCTGACTTATCAATGAATCTGTTGAAGCTGGAATTGGTAATTGACTCTGCGATCGATTCATCCTTTTGCATTGATTTGCCTGTGAGCTTGGTTTCCGAGGATTTGGTAGGCGCAATAGAAACTGTGATTGTTATTATTATACCTAGGAAAAGGGCTTGAAAAAGATGATTGCTATGACGCATATTAACAAAATACTGTTGTTTTATATGCAAAACAAATTACGCTAAACGTCTTCAACTTATCACCGTTCGCCGTGTAACTTTAGAAACAACAGCTTTACGATATGGACAATGGGTGTACGATATCTTCTGTTTATATTTGGCGATACATATTTTCTTAATAATAATAATAATAATACAGTTTTTATATAGCGCTAATTCCCGCATGGCGGATCGATGCGCTGCACAAGAAATATACTAAATATATATTAATAAATAAAAATGTAAATTATATAAATTAATATCAATCATATTAATTTTTGGTTTTAAGATGCACTAGTAAATCTTTGTATGTAAACAATATATATAATTGTTTAAATAAATTAAGCACCGCTTTTAAGATGTATAGTACTAAAACTTGGTATGTAAATTATAAACATTAATCTAAAATTAAAACCTTTACTAAAAATATGTACGTATATATATATATATATATATATATATATATATATATATATATATATATATATACACACACACACACACACATATATATATATATATATATATATATATATATATATATATATATATATATATATATATATATATAATCTATAAATTAATTTAAAACATAAACACTGATTAAAACGTGTATGACACTAAAAAGAAATTCTAAAGCAATGTCCGTCATTTCAAAACAATTTGAATTAATTGAAATGTCTAATAAAAATATATGTCTTTAAACATTTTCTAAACATAGGTAATGTCCCGGATACCTATCAATCAGCAATCATCGTCAGAATTGCTTTTATCATCCAAATTATAATAATCATAATAATAATAAAATTTATGTTGTCTCAACAATTAGTTGGCGTGAGTCAGTGATAACTACGTCACTGTCCACACGAGTGGACCACTGACCAGGTCAGTGACGATTGAGGTCGGGTTGTGCGGACGTGTTGAACGGCGTGGAAGACGTCCACCTCCTGCTCTATCTTCAGGTGCTCCAGAATGTAACTGGCGGCGACCAGCACGCCGCTGGTGAACCAAGAGTGCACGGACATAACACATTCAAACATTGTATTTTATGAACTAAATCAATAGACACATGTAAGTAAGTACCGGACGAGCAACATTATGAGCAATGACACATGTATTGCACGAACAATGACGTACACACTGCCTGAACAGTCACACACCTAATGGAGTACTACTTTTATGGTACATGCTCTAATAATGACAAATGAGCTGCATCAATACACATACATGACATCTCAACATACACAAAAGAACATGACATACATGGCATCTGAAAAAGCTCATGATTTTAAAGAACACTGATACATACTCATACAGTAAGAACATTATTACAGGCACTGGAAGTCAACTAGACACATTATGTGTGAACAACACAGTGCATACGAATTTGGACAGTAAGTCACGTATGGTATGAAAAATACAAGTCTCGCAAGTATGTCAAAATAAAACAAACGTTGTCTTCACAACACAGCTGGTACATAGATTTTATACAGTTCTTGTTGATCGACAATCAAGCTCAATCACAATTAACATCGGTTAATTTGCAGCAAGTACATATAATGTGGATAATATTCAAACAGGAACGTTTCTCTTCTTAGAACCTTGTTCAATTCATAGAGGTTTGCCAGCATCACGATCGTGTTGGTCGCCTCCTGCCAAACCATCCTCCACATGGCTTCAATGGTCCAGTCTTTGGGACCTGTCAACAGTAAACATTATGTATAGTATGAATGAATTAATCACTCTGACCTTGAAACCAGAAGCCCCACTTGCCCAGTTAACAAGGCACATCGAGGGTCAATACATTGTTCCTACTGACTTTTCTGTCTTCCTTCGATTTGAACACATTAATTACAAATGCTTCGTTTAATCTGTTCGACTATCTGTTTGCTGAGCCACACCACTTTGTGTTTTGAGTCGACAAGACGTCAAAGTGGTATAGGGCGTGCAAGTCTCGTGCGCGAAAACGAGGCTGGGGGCAGTTGGGGCAGGAGGTTCATATACTCCATGTTAACATATAGGACTTTGTTTTGTTTTGGGTCGTAATAGTCGAACTGTTCCGAAATAGCGTATTTCAGTTATGTTGTCCGAAATATTATTATAAGCAAAAGCAGTGGAACACTTAGCCGGTGACAATTGACATCATGAATTTTAATCGATTATTATGGTGGTTGTCATGGCAATAGCGGCAAGTATTTGCGTTTTACATTGCTGCACGTTGTACTCGACAAGCACTTATATCTGACAAGTTGTCTAAATGCATATAATCATAACGCATGTATACGTTTGGCCCAAACAGTTTGTACGCGCGAAAACTGGCACCTTCATTATTAGTCAAGATCGCCAAACACAAGTATTTGCGTCGCTATTGCCATGACAACCACCATAATAATCGATTAAAATTCATGATGTCAATTGTCACCGGCTAAGTGTTCCACTGCTTTTGCTTATAATAATATTTCGGACAACATAACTGAAATACGCTATTTCGGAACAGTTCGACTATTACGACCCAAAACAAAACAAAGTCCTATATGTTAACATGGAGTATATGAACCTCCTGCCCCAACTGCCCCCAGCCTCGTTTTCGCGCACGAGACTTGCACGCCCTATACCACTTTGACGTCTTGTCGACTCAAAACACAAAGTGGTGTGGCTCAGCAAACAGATAGTCGAACAGATTAAACGAAGCATTTGTAATTAATGTGTTCAAATCGAAGGAAGACAGAAAAGTCAGTAGGAACAATGTATTGACCCTCGATGTGCCTTGTTAACTGGGCAAGTGGGGATTCTGGTTTCAAGGTCAGAGTGATTAATTCATTCATACTATATATATAATGTTTACTGTTGACAGGTCCCAAAGACTGGACCATTGAAGTCATGTGGAGGATGGTTTGGCAGGAGGCGACCAACAAGATCGTGATGGTGGCAAACCTCTATGAATTGAATAAGGTTCTAAGAAGATAAACGTTCCTGTTTGAATATTATCCATATTGTATGTACTTGTTGCAAATTAACCGATGTTAATTTTGTTTGAGGTTGATTGTCGATCAACAAGAACTGTATAAAATCTATGTACCAGCTGTGTTGTGAAGACAACGTTTGTTTTATTTTGACATACTTGCGAGACTTGTATTTTTCATACCATACGTGACTTACTGTCCAAATTCGTATGCACTGTGTTGTTCACACATAATGTGTCTAGTTGACTTCCGGTACCTGTATTAATATTTTACTGTATGAGTATGTATCAGTGTTCTTTAAAATCATGAGCTATTATTCAGATGTCATGTATGTCATGTTCTTTTGTGTATGTTGATATGTCATGTATGTGTATTGATGCAGCTAATTTGTCATTATTAAAGCACGTACCATAACAGTAGTACTCCTTTAGGTGTGTGACTGTTCATTCAGTGTGTACGTCATTGTTCGTGCAATACATGTGTCATTGCTCATAATGTTTCTCGTCCGGTACTTACTTACGTGTGTCTATTGATTTAGTTCATAAAATACAATGTTTGAATGTGTTATGTCCGTGCACTCTTGGTTCACCAGCGGCGTGCTGGTCGCCGCCAGTTACATTCTCGAGCACCTGAAGATAGAGCAGGAGGTGGACGTCTTCCACGCCGTTCAACACGTCCGCACAACCCGACCTCAACTCGTCACTGACCTGGTCAGTGGTCCACTCGTGTGGACAGTGACGTAGTCATCACTGACTGCACCCACGCCCACTAATTGTTCAGACAAAATAAATTTTATTATGATTATGATTATTATAATTTGGATGATAAAAGCAATTCTGACGATGATAGATGATTGATAGGTATCCGGGACATTACCTCTGTTTAGAAAATGTTTAAAAACATATCTTTTTATTAGACATTTCAATTAATTCAAATTGTTTTGAAATGACGGACATTGCTTTAGAATTTCTTTTTAGTGTCATACACGTTTTAATCAGTGTTTATGTTTTAGATTAATTTATAGATTTATACATATATATATATATATATATATACGTACATATTGTAGTAAACGTTTTACTTTTATATTAATTTATATAATTTACATACAAAGTTTCACTTTTATTATTTTTTTTTAATTTACATACCAAGTTTTAGTACTATACATCTTTGAACATGTAATAATTTATTTAAACAATTATATATATTCAGTTCAAATGTTGGTTTACCAGTGCATCTTAAAACCAAAAATTAGTATGATTGATATTAATTTATATAATTTACATTTTTATTTATTAATATATATTTAGTATATTTCTTGTGCAGCGCATCGATCCGCCATGCGGGAATTAGCGCTATATAAAAACTGTATTATTATTATTATTATTAAGAAAATATGTATCGCCAAATATAAACAGAAGATATCGTACACCCATTGTCCATATCGTAAAGCTGTTGTTTCTAAAGTTACACGGCGAACGGTGATCAGTTGAAGACGTTTAGCGTAATTTGTTTTGTATATAAAACAACAGATTTTTTAATATGCGTCATAGCAATCATCTTTTTCAAGCCCTTTTCCTAGTTATAATAATAACAATCACAGTTTATATTGCGCCTACCAAATCCTCGGAAACCAAGCTCACAGGCAAATCAATGCAAAAGGATGAATCGATCGCAGAGTCAATTACCAATTCCAGCTTCAACAGATTCATTGATAAGTCAGGGAGCTATGATGGATAGAAATCGTTGTATAGGTATGTTTTTAAATTATTGCGGCATTTGGCAAGATCTTCAACTGATCTAGTACTAGAAGGAAGCATAGGTGCAGCTACACAAACAATCGTAGTCCCAATATGTGTTGGGTGTAATAACAATATGCAATAACATAAGTTGCATTAATTTTGACATTATAGTATGATGTACATGAAAGAAACTACATAAAAAAACTTCAAGAGACACATGTTGCATGTGTTTTACCGTTCTTTTCTGTTATGTGTATGTTTCAATTATTTGTTCTGTTTTTGCTACAGGAACAGTACCGCTTCCTCTACCAGGTGGCGCTGGCCTACATGTCTCAGTTTGAAACGTACGCCAACTTCCAGTAGAACTCATGTACCACGTGAAACCACATGACGTGTTCTATTGGTTGCAATTAACATAGAACATAACATGACACTGCTGTATTGGTTTTGACCAACGCAGCACACACCAGCACATGTAATGCTGGTTTCACTTAACACGTGACGCAGCACAAATTACCACACATTTGATACAATTGGTAGTGACTGGCACAGCCCGTGCTATATTATGTCGTTTCTTGTGATGAACACAGTGCAGGCAAACGAAGGCATTGCAAGTAGTAACTGCTTCCGCAATAAACACAAATCAAGGAATTAATGTTGATATTACTTGATGGCGTAGAACGGTTTAAATATTACAAAGATGCAAAGTACATATTGCATTGTATACGTATATTATATAACAATATATATATACACACACACACACACACACACACACACACACACATATATATATATATATATATATATATATATATATATATATATATATATATATATATATATATATATATATTGCTTTATGTATGCGATGTAGCAGTTAATATTGAATGTATGGCACTGCTGATGATAACTGTCTTCTATGCAGTGCATTCTGTTCTTGCATTGAATTGTGCATTGGGTGCTTGTGTGAATTTTATATATAATGTTCACGTTTCTTATGACAACATTCACATTTATTATTGCAACTTGCAATAATTAGTGACCTATTCACAATTACATATTACTATTCAAACTATTCACAATTACGTATTATTGCTAACTAATATTGAAGATTAACCGTGGTGCTGATTAGAACATGCTACGCGTTGTACCGATTGCTTGTTTAATTTTGATATATTGTTTTATCGTACGTGTATACGTTATCTTGATTATTTCAATATAATTTACTTATATTTGCAGTGTAGTAGTTGTGTTTCATATAACGTTTCCACTGTTGCCACCTTTACAGTGTTACGATATTCGCATTAACTCCCATTGTTGTGTATTCCAGATCTGTATGTAATGGTTCACTTGTACATGTATGTGTGTACGTTTGTTGATTTTTACCATTCGCAGCACATCAAAGTCCATGTAATGGAATTTGAAATTAAAGCAGCATATGTAATATACGTGCCGTACATAATGATAGTGAAAAGTACTAAGAACGAATAACACATTGCGTGATACGCATGTTGCAAACGTTTATATCGATATATATATATATATATATATATATATATATAGTGTATGTTTTTGTGGCATATAGTATTTGTATTGTGTCAACATGATCAGTGAGCCCTGCAATTGATACAGTGATGTGTTCAAAATGTTCAGTTGTAAGATGAATGACACATTAATTCTGTTACTGATTAGCTTCAAATAACTTTATATTTTGTCAGAACTTATATAATTATGTATATCTAAGATTGTGTGCTTGACCCTGTGAATATCCAAGTATACGGTAGAAACATTAGCGAAACACTGGGTACGTTTGTTACATGCACACTAATCTTGTTAGTCTTGAAATGGTATATGGGGCCACATAACCGCTATAAGCAAATGCGAAATGTTGCACGTAAGTGGAATGACATTCAATTGTTACCCGATTTACCACAATATTACGTTTCACATCGTTACATTTATCTATCTCAAAGTAAACATCAATAATTATCAACATTTATTATAGTCACAAAATATCAAATAAAGTATTGTTCTGACACACGTCCTGTTTTCAAAACAATAATTCATCCAGGAAAAACAATTTTGTTTACATCTTCAAAGGTGGTCGATCCTTAAATAATGTAAAACGGTGTCGATGTAAAATAAAACTTGGATATTACACTGCAAAGTCGCAAAACTTTCGAAAGTATTAAAGAGGGAAAGGAGAAATCGATCTCTGGGTGTTATTGTAGTCAACTCAGACGTTGTAAATATTAATTAAGACACTGTAAAAGAATTACTATCTGAAAACCAATCAGTTAACCAAAAGATGCGTCGTTGTATTTTCCTTACAAAGTGCTCACCTAACGCTAATCTAACATTTACGGAAACAAATGTTTGCCTTTGTACCCTGTTAACTAACGGAGAAGTGTAGTTTGTAAACATAGATGTGAATGATTTGGTATCGTCATATAAAATGTTTGATTCGCCCCTCATATTGCGTTTAGAAAGCCAGTTGTATTTGTAAGTGTTCCACAAAATTAATAAAATACACAAATTATGCATTTGACGCCGGTTGTTCAATAACAAAGCTCAACGATCCTCAAAGCTCAACATTCAAAGGAACTAATTCAATTAGCTGTCTTTCAGTGATTACCATCCTGGATGATTCCGGTAAAAGAACAAAACACGTTGTTATCTTGACATTCAGGACTATATCTGTTTACATCGTTAGATGCCGGAGATTTCTACATCGTCTTCGGGTGTGATCTGTATGCTGAGATTGACCGAGTGCTTATGGTGGCTTGAAACTGCAAATTTGTAATTTTATTTATTTTTGTGTTAATATAAGTTCACTGTTGAATACTTTTCATAGGATATCATTATCTTGTAAAAGTATATCGTTATTTTAATTTTTTATTTCATAGTTGGCCTGAGAGCCAATCAGCGTCTCTACCCTAATCTGGGGTAAGGCCGCCCTGGCGGTTAACGGATGCAGAGCATTAGTTTCCCCAGGCAAAGGTGAGGGGTTTAAAAGTGCTGCCACCTCACGGAGCCTGGGTAACCGAGGCTAGTGACAACTCACTACTCTGGGGATGGGGTCAATCATGAGGATGACGGTGGGGTACCATCGTAGAATGTCAATCCAGAAGTCACCCAGTTCCTCGGCTGACTTCAGCTGTCCCTGGGTCACTTCGTATTGACCTTTTTCCTGAAACAGAATGCTCCTCTTCATCAAGCATGCTTGTATTGAACAAACTAGTAATACTCTAACTAATATATATATATATATATATATATATATAACATATAACCAATAATAATTATTATTATATGGAGCTCTTTTGTGCAAATACCATACAAATTAAATACATAAATTACAATAAAAAACTGTTCCAGTAGGTGGTGTCAGCCACGGGGGGATATCAGGGGGTGCAGAAGAAGGCTTTAGGGGGTACAGATGCAGGTTTTTGTTGGGCAACTACTGGTGTGCAGTTGCAGGGTTACAAATAACTAGATACACGAGGTATATATTTGCAGCTATCCATAAAACACTGAACCCTCTTTTTTCTAAAGCCCCAATGAATGACTGTGTAACAATTAGTATAATATGTACTTTTTAACAATTCTTAGCATAAAACTGAAAAAGTTCTTATCTCAACGGGCTGTGGTTTGCCTTATCTCAGTAACAGATTAACATTTGCTATCTTTAGGCTGCTACTTGCAATGATACCGTTATGTATTCACACAAGTATTTCAGCCCTGCAGCTTGCCTGTGGTATTCCGTAGAGACCATTTCAATATGTCCAAGAAAAATAATTTTTATTCAATTCATTACAACCAGAAATTATATATTTGATAATCACCATTTATCAGTTTCCATTTCAACTCCGACTATAAAATACAAAACTCACATAGTCAAAGATTTTGTGTCCGGCGCAGTTGATGACGAAGAAGAAGTCTTCTCCGGTGGTCAGTTCGAGAGAAGTGACCGCCTCCTGCAGCATGTCCAGCCCCTGCTCCGGCTTCTCAAGGACTGGACACAGGGCGCCCATCTCGTTGACGTAGCGGCTCTGGACCTGGTGGTCAGCAGACATAGGGTCAAGTACATTGAAATGTCTTTCAATACAAATACCGGTAGTCTTGTGTGATACACATACTTTTAAATGCAAATGTATTTAAATGCAAATATATTGGAAACTATTTCAAGTATTTTTCAAATACTTTTCACTTTTAGGAGATATTACTTGTTCTTGTCTAATGGTGGAAAAATTTGACAAATTGAATATCAAACTTATTGTGGTAAACTATGCTCACTTCTGCAGTACTGCCAATAAAACCGGACGTATTCTTCAAAATTTGTGCTTGCTGTCATTGTCGTGTTTTTCAAATTGCAAACAATGTTATGGATTTACTAAATAAACTACCCCATAAACTTAAGTTGGTGGGCAATGCACCTTTAATGTACATAAAAACATCATACTAAATAAAAACATGGGAACAGAAACCCATTTTTGAAACTATCAAAACTGTAAGTTTGTGTTCTGTGGTGGGCACCAACATGGCATGAAGGAGAGGGGAGCATTCTTGCAGCATCCTAGGCACCAGTTCTTCCCTGTCTGCTTCCCAATTCTTCCCTGTCTGCTTCCCAATTCTTCCCTGTCTGCTTCCCTCAGCCACCAGAAGAGTTCCGCCTTCCCCAGTTGATGGTGACGATCCTAGCGAGTGGGAAACTGTCGTCGGGAAAGCAGAACCGCGTCAAGAAGTACATGGTGATCCCTAGGGCTGACATGCCCCTCAGGGAGGTGGGTCATCTCTCTTGTTCATCAAATAAGTGTGTTCATTCAAACCATCCTCACACACCAGGGGGACTGTGGGTGATTACGTCAGTACCAGCCATAACTCTACCCCCAACACACCCCTTAGAAAGAATCCTTTTTTAACATCACCCAATGAAATCGCTCATGAGTGTGGTCAGCATCCGGTCATGTGTTAAAATTTTGGGTGATTTCAGCCACTCGTTGCTTGTGTTATATGAAATATTTAGGGTATGAATGAGTCATATTGGGATTCCGTTGTGTATCCGTCTTCAAATTGGGGTGGATATTTGTGCTGGTACCACGGGTGATGCAGTAGTGACTGGCGAAGTCAGTTGCTATTATTTTACAGTTCGACTCCACTCATATTCACAGTTGGTGGTAAAGATTTTCCAGATGTATGTAGCGCAGTGCAGTGAGCTCTGGCTTGCGAGGCTGATTCAGACCAATCAAACACATACAATATACATGTTTGGGAGGATTAACAGTGAAGTGAACATATTTATATTGCTAAGTAACTCCTGCACCTACAACATTTGAAAGCAGCTAAGTAGATTATATTTGTGACAGTTTGCATTTTTTCAGACCATGATGACTTAAAAGGATAACATTCAGTTATATAGTGATATATGTGGCTTCCGTGTAAGTTAATATGCTGTGAGGTGATGGCCAGTTTCATTGTCTTACCAAATAATTCACGTTTTGAGACGGAATCCATTGTAGCTCATTAATAATAAATCCAAATTGAATTATTTAAGTTGATGGTAAATTGTTTTTATAGTATTTCTAAAATAGCAAAACAACACAAATCTATACTTTCATTGCATTAAAATATTCCTCAGTTGGAGACATGTACATTACAGTGCAAACCTTTGTTACACAAGTTAAATACATGAGCTAAGTGTGAAAATCTTTTGTATTGAAACAAAAATTATTGTTAATGTCATGCTACTGACTTGTCAGCAATACATAGAATTGTAACTTTCTACATCACAGTAATGTCACAAATCACAAATACATGCAGTCTCCTATTAGAAGGTACAATGATAATGTAATTACGTGTGTACCATAATTTTCATCTGTTTGCAATAACTGTCTAGCAACTTTGCTGTAACATGCTTTAAAACACATGAATAAATGTAATGTATATTCTAAATTAAACTGTCTACAATTTAAAAACTTTGAAAACAGTTAACTTGATAATATGTATGATGGATCACAGTATTTCAGACCTTATAATACACTACGGTCTGTTCAGGCTGATGTACATTCTCTGGAAAACTGATAGTTGAACATACATTCTCATGTTGTGTCTTTTCAGAATTTGAAGAACATCAATGCTATCTATGAACACTGTGCGAAAACTCTTGGCAAGGCAGGGGTAAGGTTGCTTGCATCGTCTTTTTGTTGACACCAACATGTAGAAAACTCTCATGTTTGTCATAGCTACTCAGAACTGTTTCACTAAAAAATCACCTCATAAGCTAACCCATCACTAAACAATATCCATTGTTAATAATGTGGAGTGTTTTAAGAATGCAAAAATCACACTATTATCGCAGTGAAAACTATTTCAAAACACACATTCGAAAGTGTCTTGGTAGTGCATTTTGAAATGACCAATACTGACCCCAGACATGAGGTCAAATATGTTTGTATTTATATTTGAAAGATTTAAAATACTTTAAAAAATATTTGGTGTATAGGAATTAAAAGTATTTGTGTCTGTATTTGATATTCCAAATACTTTTAAAAATACATAGAATATGATTATTTATAAATTGCAATTTAAAATTATTCTTGATTGAACTCTTAATAGTCAAGTAATTGTACTGTCCTTTGGCAGTTCTTTTTCCTCTATAGTAATATCTCCTAAAAGTGAAAAATATTTGAAAAATACTTGAAATAGTTTCCAATGGCATTTAAATACATTTGCATTTAAAAGTATGTGTATCGCACAAGAGTATTTGTATTGAAAGACATTTCAATGTACTTGACCCTATGTCTGCTGACCACCAGGTCCAGAGCCGCTACGTCAACGAGATGGGCGCCCTGTGTCCAGTCCTTGAGAAGCCGGAGCAGGGGCTGGACATGCTGCAGGAGGCGGTCACTTCTCTCGAACTGACCACCGGAGAAGACTTCTTCTTCGTCATCAACTGCGCCGGACACAAAATCTTTGACTATGTGAGTTTTGTATTTTATAGTCGGAGTTGAAATGGAAACTGATAAATGGTGATTATCAAATATATAATTTCGGGTTTGTAATGAATTGAATAAAAATTATTTTTCTTGGACATATTGAAATGGTCTCTACGGAATACCACAGGCAAGCTGCAGGGCTGAAATACTTGTGTGAATACATAACGGTATCATTGCAAGTAGCAGCCTAAAGATAGCAAATGTTAATCTGTTACTGAGATAAGGCAAACCACAGCCCGTTGAGATAAGAACTTTTTCAGTTTTATGCTAAGAATTGTTAAAAAGTACATATTATACTAATTGTTACACAGTCATTCATTGGGGCTTTAGAAAAAAGAGGGTTCAGTGTTTTATGGATAGCTGCAAATATATACCTCGTGTATCTAGTTATTTGTAACCCTTCAACTGCACACCAGTAGTTTCCCAACAAAAACCTGCATCTGTACCCCCTAAAGCCTTCTTCTGCACCCCCTATATCCCCGTGGCTAACCCCTACTGGAACAGTTTTTATTGTAATTTATGTATTTAATTTTTATGGTATTTGCACAAAAGAGCTCCATATAATTATTATTATTATATATATATATATATATATATATATATATATATATATATATATATATATATATATATATATATATTAGTTAGAGTATTACTAGTTTGTTCAACACAAGCATGCTTGATGAAGAGGAACATTCTGTTTCAGGAGAAAGGTCGATACGAAGTGACCCAGGGACAGCTGAAGTCAGCCGAGGAACTGGGTGACTTCTGGATTGACATTCTACGATGGTACCCCACCGTCATCCTCATGATTGACCCCATCCCCAGAGTGGTGTGTCACTAGCCTCGGTTACCCACTCCTGATGGAAACCTCACCTTGCCTGGGGAAACTAATGCTCTCATCTGTTAACCGCCAGGCGCCTTACCCCAGATTAGGAGAGACGCTGATTGGCTCTCAGGCCAACTATGAAATAAAAATTAAAATAACGATATACTTTTACAAGATAATGATATCCTATGAAAAGTATTCAACATTGAACTTATATTAACACAAAAGTAAGTATAAATTCAAATTTACAGTTGTTTATAAATAGACTGCAGAAAAATTATGCCATTTGCCCACAGATAACTAACAAATTAAATAAGGATACCTTTTTATCAAATAATGCTGTATTATAAAAACTATTCAAAATTTATATTAACACAAAATAAAATAGAAATACAAATTTATTTTAAAAAAATAGTACGACAGGATTAAGTCATTAACCAGTGTCCGTGAATGGCAGCATTGTATAGATCACGCGGATAAATATTCAAAAGCCGGCAGACTCACCAGACTGTCTTCTCTGCGTAGTTCCGCAGCCGACCGACAGTCGGTTATGTGAGTCAACACATGTGGTCAAAGGTCACTATTTGAACTCTGTAAATTGGTTTATTTCTGGCTGGGCATTGTCTCAAGTGTTTTTCAGAGTTGCCTCACAATGAACAGCAATGCCAGTTAATATTCAATCAGTCTGGATGAGCTAATGCTCACAGACACCGCCGGGCGCGGACAACGATTTGAACAATGACCTGAATTGGATTATTTAAATCCGTCTTACTGTGATGACTGAACATTAAAAACAGTCTAATAAATACCTAAGTACAAGACCTACACTTTGCCTGTCGCTGACATTGTTTATCAGCTTTACAGAAATGCCGCGAGCCGCTTCGATACCATATTATCGCCCACTGTGTACGTTCCAGTCTTGTAGAACAAAATGCAATCCGTTTACATCTATACAAATAATGTCCATCCATACATCTACATTACATGTGCATGTTTGTAAATGTATGCACCTTTGTAAGCGCTTTATTATTTGAGTACATTTGACATGTAAATGAAAAACATCCTTAACAGACGAAAACATGCTTATTTAAATATCTCCAGTCATGCCTGTGTCATCATGGCTCAGTCCAGCTCATGAAAATGAATTCCATATTCAAGTTTTACATGTAAAGATTATGTTAGTTGTGTAACAAAATATCATGTAGATGCTGCTGCTTTTCATGCAAAGGATTCTTTGCAACGTATGATACATATCAGAAGCTGAACAAATATGCCAATGTTAGGCCTATACCTTGGACACAAGAAGTAAATTACTGAACATTATAATATTTATTGTTCTATCACCAAGGCTAAGCCTTCTTTTTAATTCACGAGGGCCAAACAGCAACACATCATTTTTTATATGAGAGTACCAGGGAATTTATTATATTTGTGGTATTATAAATATTATAGTGATAATAAAACATATATGTTAATATTGAATATTGTTCATGGCTCCAAGAATGGTTTTGCTCCAGAGTAAGTTAATTCATATAACAATATCTATGTCAATATCTTAATCAGTGGAATTTATTCGTTTTTGTATTATATTCTTTGCATTTATGGTTAAAAAACTAATTTACATACAATAGCCCCATTTTCCAAGAGCCTCCGATTTACGTTTAAATATTTCCCGAGACCCTCCGATTTACGTATAAATCTCCCACATTGGCATTTCCAAAACTTAACATGTATGCAAACTCTCAACGAGTTAGGATGCGAATCGGTAACTTATAAAGAATTTCAATAAAATGAAACCATTAGTTTCTTCGAATGAGTTGTAGATGAACTCCTGGATGTTTTGTGCCGGGATGCAATATGTCTAG
>JAODUO010006289.1:0-14808 GCA_025642075.2 Ridgeia piscesae
AGAAGTTGTGTATTTATTTTATGTGTTGTCTATTGAAAGTGTCCCGTACTGTAGCATTATTATCGTGTTGGCAAAAGCAAAGGTTCGCACGAACCACTAACCGGAAGGGGCTCGAAATAAGCCGCCCCCCGAAATCGACGCTCTTGGTTACTCAGGCGGCAAGTCGCTGTCCACAGTATATTTGTGCGTGGTGCGCACCATTCGTAAGTTTCTCGTACGAGTGTTGTATCGCAAGCGTATCGTGTACATTTCTGCAAAAACGTCCATTAAGTGTTACCTTTGTGCACAATTAAGGCAAAAAACTGTCGAAAAGCCCATTCGTGAGACCGGAAGGGGCTCGAACGAAACTCCGCCCACAAGCGGTAACCAATCGGAGGCGGTCACAGGCCTGCCGCCAAGAAACGACGGCGACACAATAAAAGCTAGGCGCGCTATTCGAACTGAACACATTTGCAGTCGATCGAAGTACAGGGCTGTCGCGGATTTGCAGTGAGAACTCGCATAGTTATCATGGCTCGTACTAAGCAGAAATTAAATTTTACGCCCTTTCTACCTAAATTCTTTGTGGAGAAAATGACCGTAAAGTTGGACGACGCCTGGGAAACAGTGTTGGCACTCAGAAATTTTGTCGGGCCCCCTGAGGGCCGCCCTTACAAGACCGAGGATTTTTTGGGTTTGGACTAGAGGAAGCCCTAGAAGGCAAGGTAGGAGACCACGTCCTAGCCTTTGGTCCCCTGAATAAAAACCAGGAGTGGCACCTAACCCTAAATAATCCAGATTCAAAAGACAAACTGCTCCTGGCTGGGTTTATCACAGCCAAAGGAAAAATCTTCAAAACCCGGTCTTCGGACAACCGACGCTTTACCGCCCGTATTCACTGGGCCCCACCCTTTGCGCCCAACGCCGCCATTTTAAAGGCTTTACAGCCATACGGAGAGGTACAATCGATTAACTTCGAAAGATCTAAATGTTCAGGTTTTGAGTCTGTGTGCACCGGGATCCGCACCGTTGTGATGACTGGAGACAGACGGAAGGTTCCACACCTTATTAATGTCACCAACCCCATTACCTCCGACAGATATGAGTTGTTGGTGACTATTGCGGGGAGACCCCCCTCTGTCTGAAATGCAGGCAAACCGGTCACTACCGGCGCGCCTGCAAAACGCCATTTTGTAGGCACCAAGGAGTCTGCGGCCACACAACAGAGAGTTGCGCCTTGGATAAGGCCACGTTTGCCACAGCCATGAGGGGAAAAAAGGACGATACGGACGACACGGACAGTGACGACGATGAAATGACACCCCGCGACCCCGATGAGAGAAACGCGACAGAGCCAGCCGTGCGTGACCCGGTAAGTGGGCTTTGTCTAGGGCCTGCCGCACAGTGGCCCAGGACAACGCCCTAAATGAACGGGTAAAGAAAGCCGTATGGGCAATGACGGACGAGGAACGACTCGCTTTTAGAAAGGCGTATAAAGACATGGAAAAATTCGTCAAAACTCAACATGTGTACAGGCCGCCACCACTGGCCACGGTGAGGGACAAGGCGCCCAGGACGGTGGCCCCTGTCTTGGTCCAAGCAGAGGTGCCGGGGGCACTCCCCGGGACCGAGACGGTCGGCGACAACTCCGGACCAGATATTGTCGACCCCCCTCGCCTGGCCGAAGTTGATGTGGCGACGGCAGCTACGCCAGGGACAGGGGTAGCCAGCGTGGTAACGCTCCCGGTCTCCGCTCCGCCTAGCGTGGTTGGTGTCATCTTGACACCTCCCACAGCGGAGGCAGTCGCTGAAAGTGCTCCCGCCAAGCCGCTCCCGGACCACAGCTGTAGCAGTGGGACACTCTCGGTGAGGCCTGCTCAATTACTCAGTAGCCGCGCAACCGTAGCGGGGCCAATGGGGCCGCGCCCTCATCAGACGATACGTCGTCTGATGAGGAACCTCTACCCCAGTGGAAGTTGGTAAAAAGCAAACGAAAAAAAAAGAGAAAAAACACGGAGATGTCCCCCAGCAACACTGTGTCGGACAATTCGCCTAAATCGGGCTGTCTTGTCATAGTGACAGACAGCAGTTTCGAGACTTTTTAAAGTAAATAATGCAGCTATTGAACATAAATAGCTTAAATTGCCGTGGATTGGGGGATGGGCATAAGCGTCAATTCCTTAGCGAACTTTTTAAGATTACAAAAACTGATATATGCTTTTTACAAGAAACTCACTGTTCTTCTAAATTTATCGGGAATTCATGGGAAAGGTTATGGGGAGGGAAATGTTTTTGGTCCTTCGGTAGTACGCGTTCAAAAGGGGTAGGCATTTGGTTTCGGGATGGGTTAAATTATAAAATATTAAAAGAATCTCGCGACTGTGAAGGTAGACTGTTATCACTGAATGTGCAATTTAACGAACAGCGGTACATTTTAACAAATATATATGCACCGATTACCGCTAAAGAAAGAAAGGCTTTCTTTTCCTCTTTCGCTTATTATCTAAAAGGGAAACACCCGCTTATTTTAGGCGGGGACTTTAATTGTGTAGTAAACAATAATTTGGACAAAAGGGGAGGGAGCGACGTCTATGGGGAATTTGGAAGCGAAAACTTAAAATCAATATGCAGTGACTTTAAACTAGTAGACACTTTCAGAACTAAATTTGGGAATAAAAAAGAATATACTTGGGTAAACTCATTAGGGAATGTCCACGTACGACTTGATCGCATATACGTTTCCAAATCCATCACTAAAGATGTTTCCAACGTTAACCACCTACCCATTCCTCATAAAGTGTCGGACCACGACATGGTCCAGTTGGTATTAAACACCAACGCAACCGGGCACAAAGAAATGGGCCCCGGATTTTGGAAATGCAATGTAAATGTATTGAAAGACACTTATTTTCAGACGGATTTCATCAGGCTTTGGGAAAAATTAGAAAAAAATAATGACCAAAATTTACAGTGGTGGGAAGAATGTAAAGTAAGTTTTAAAAAACTTATCATAGCCCATTCTTACCGTTTATCGAGTATTCGGAAAGAAAAACAGAAGGAAGCTCGTTCGAAGCTCAACAAGCTGTTACAAGGGCCAGGGGTAACCACTGACAGGGGGAGAGAAGAAATTATTCAAGCCCAAAATGAGATGGATAAACTATTCGAAGAAATGATAGAAGGCTCCAAAATTAGAGCTAAAGTCAATTACTTAGAAATCAATGAAAAGCCAACCAGATTTTTTCTACAAAGGGAAAAACAACTTGCTTCAAGTAAACATATTAACATCTTAACTAAGAGCGACGGAACAAATGCGGTTAGCAATGCTGAAATCAAGGAAGAGTGTTTATCATTTTATACGAAATTATACCGGCGAGAAGAAGTAGACGATAGTTTGAACCCTTTTTTCTTTGACGAATTACCCTGTTTAAGTGAAGAGTCTGCACTCCGATGTGAAGGGTCAATTACTATTGACGAATGCGAAAAGGCCATTAAACAGATGTCGAATTTTAAGACGCCGGGTCTGGATGGCTTACCTAAAGAGTTTTATGCCTTTGCTTTCAAGTACATTGGAAAGGCATTTGTACGTTTCTTAAATCGATGTTGTTGTGAAGGGTTGCTGCCTCCTTCACAACGGCAAGGTCTTATTACCCTAATCTGTAAAGACCCCGCCAATGCGGATACGTTAAAAAATTGGCGACCAATTTCACTTTTAAACACTGATTACAAGATATTATCCAAAGTGCTTACCCTAAGATTACGGAAAATAATAGGTGAAATAATACAACCAGACCAAACCTGTTCCATACCCGGGAGAACCATACAAGATAATGTACACCTAATCAGAAACCTCGTGGAATACACAAATGATAAAAACATGCCAGCTGCGATTATTTCTCTGGACCAGTCCAAAGCATTCGATAGGGTATCACACGAATATTTGTTCAATGTGCTGCGTACCTTTGGATTTAAGTCCCATTTTATATCACTTGTTAAATTATTGTATACAGACGTAGAATCGAGAGTTCTGGTTAATGGTTATATTTCAAACGAACTCCCCGTACAGCGCAGTGTACGACAAGGATGCAGCCTCTCGCCTTTATTGTATGTGTTGTGTATAGAACCCTTTGCTCATAGGATTCGTATGGATCCTATGATCAAAGGGATCCCATTACCAGGTACAACTGAAACTGCAAAAATTTGTCAATATGCAGACGACACTAACTTGTTTATCAGCGACACAAGATCGGTCAAGTATATTCTAACATTAGTGAACTTATACGAAAAGGTATCCGGTGCTAGTCTCAATAAGGATAAAACATTTGGGATGTGGTTGGGACGCTGGCGAGGGTGTTCAGAAGAACCGGGTGGCCTAAAATGGAGCAGTGACTTCCAGAAATTTTACGGTGTGTACATAGGTACGACAGGCGCCGATAATAAGACTTGGGGGAAAGTCATTTCTAAATTTGAAAAATGCGTGAACCTATATAGCAGGAGGGAATTATCATTTAGGGGGAAAAGCGTTATACTGCAAACTGTGTTGTGCAGCTCTATCTGGTATATAGGGAGTCTTACATCAATGCCAAAAAATGTGGGGAAAAAATTGAACAAATTGGCATTTACTTTTCTTTGGAATAACAAACCCGAAGCTTTGAAAAAGAATCACTATTAAACACATACGCGGACGGAGGACTTAATATCGTAGATATTAAAACTAAAATAGAATCTCTATTTGTCAAACAAGTTTTGCAATTAATTAAAGAGCATAGGGCCAAGTGGACCTTCTTAGCAGTGTATTGGTTGGGTATACACCTCAGAGAGTATGTAGCCTCCTTTGCCTCATTATCCATTCCGCATGCAGAACAAATACCCAAGTACTACTATAACGCCCTAAGAGTATTTCGTACGTTTGTGCACATGGTCCCAGATTTTATGGGCCGACAATCTGTGACAACAAAGTTTATTTATGGCAAACTAATACAACGAAAACAAATCAAACCAAGAGTCACCAGGATATATCCTACAATTGTCTTTGCCGAAACGTGGAAATGGGTGCAATGCGCTTTTGTAGATCCCCGTTATAGGGACCTGGCATGGAGAATAGCGCACCAGATAATACCTACCCAAAGTTTGCTATATAAATACAATATATCTAGAAACATCAAATGTTATTTATGTAAAACGCAACCAGAAACCATTACACATTTATTCTATGAATGCCGTACTCTCAGGGGGTTATGGTCTTTCGTGGAAACGACACTTTTCCATCTAACAGGATGCCAGGTTACCATTACCCTTAATGCAATAAGGTTTCATATTTTTCAAAAAAATAATAACAATGATAACAATGATATGTTGATCCTTCTGATTAATTTATTAAAATATTGCATCTGGACTATGCGCAATCTAAGCAAACACGAACACAAAAAAGTGACAACGCTGAACGTTAAGGCGATGTTCATAAGTAGCCTGACACTGCGAATTCAGGCTGATTTCAACCGTTTAGAAAGACACATTTTCAATAAGTATTGGTGTCGAGACAGCGCCTTAGTGCGAGTTGAAGGAAATTCAATTAAAATTCTGCTGCGCCTCCACCCACCTTAAATTTCATTGTGCTTGTTCACGAGTTATGCAATGTCATCCATGCTCAACTTCAGCAACTATTCCAAATTAATCCATATGTTTTAGAATTCTATCATTAGAACACGTTAAATGCGCCACCTTTGAGTTTCTCTAGTAACGCCACGTGGAAAACGATCAGAGAACCGCCAAGTGACAACCCGGTCCGGCCGAGACGGCACAGTCCAATATGCACGTAGACATGTGACACGGCGAACAGCGAGACGACGCAGCTGACCATCTTAACACCTCGAGCGGTATGCCTGCACAGCGATGCGCCTTCTTCCAACGCCCTGCATAGACCGTGAACGCTAGTGCTCAACGCCGTCGCCCCACTACGTCGTCGCCTTATCGACGACCAACACTCGCGTGGACTACACCACAAGAACAACTCGAGAACCCGACAACAGCGAATCGTGCGCGGACAGCCACTCTCTGCCGTGGCTCACGACCGTCGCACTTTACAACATTACGTAACATGTACGAGAGCGCCAGCGACCGACGTCGCTTCTTTGTTTCGGCCGCATCTTCTCACACCTCGAAGTGTATTTACAAATACGCCGAACACTGTATACAGTGCTAGTCGGATTGCGAACTTCTTCTCTTTTCATCTGCCCTTTTACATAATTGTGTGAAAGGAACTTTATTATACAATAGAATAATGTTTATTACAATATATGAAAAATGTGTACATATTCAACCATGCGGACACTTGAAACAAAAAGCTACATGACGACCAACATGAGGAGAGACCTTTTACGGACACTAGTCTGCCAGGCTGCAGCATCAGTCTTACAGTCAACTTGTATATATATGTGTTTTTATATATATATATATATAACCTACACTTATGTGATACGGGGGTATAACATACACAAAAGCCGGCCTGCCTTTCAATGCCAATACGGCATTACGTTTTCTCTTTCTTCCAAAGATATGCATGTTTTCGATAGCCTTTATAGTACAGGCATATAGACCTGCATGTATATAAACATGTCAAAAGCGCATAGATGAGTGTCTACTCGCGTATGCACATGCTGGCGAATGTTTATTTACAAAAAGTTCAACTCCAGATATGGTAGGACATATCCTTGTATCTGCATCACGCCTGTCATATCATCTCATCGTGTCAGGGCTGGTGAGGACTTTTCCCTTGGAGGAGGGTCTACCCTCGCCGGCTCTACACTATGCCTACTGGAGAGGCCGTAAGAAGCCCGTAAGCTACACTCCACATATTGTCATCAGTCACGCCATCAATGTAAGGATCGACGGGGAGCCAAAACCCCCATAAGTCCGACACTCGCAACAGAGAACGGATAAATATATGCCAAGTCGAGAGTTGAACCAAAATTAAAACCCTTCTGAAAATAATTTGCTACAATTTCACGGCAGGCTAGTTTTTTTTTACCTATAACCCGATATCGACTATATGTCTTGTGTCAATTAGTCTCTAATCAGGTGTTGTCAGCCTTTTGTATTTGCCGTTAGTGTTTTTCTGTTGTTGTGCAACCTTTACCGTGTATATATCTGACAACAATATGAATAAACACGTTCAAAGACAAAAAAAAAAGCTCGTACTAAGCAGACAGCTCGTAAGTCGACCGGTGGCAAGGCCCCGAGGAAGCAGTTGGCGACCAAGGCCGCCCGCAAAAGCGCACCGGCTACCGGTGGAGTGAAGAAGCCTCATCGATACAGGCCTGGTACCGTCGCTCTTCGTGAGATCCGTCGTTACCAGAAGAGCACCGAGCTGCTCATCCGCAAGCTGCCCTTCCAGCGCTTGGTACGTGAAATCGCACAGGACTTCAAGACCGATCTGCGTTTCCAGAGCTCGGCCGTCATGGCCCTGCAGGAGGCTAGCGAGGCTTACTTGGTCGGTCTTTTCGAAGACACGAACTTGTGCGCCATCCACGCCAAGCGAGTCACCATCATGCCGAAAGACATCCAGCTGGCCCGACGAATCCGTGGCGAGCGTGCTTAAACGTGCATACGACTCATCCGAATCACAAACGGCTCTTTTCAGAGCCAACCACTTTCTCGCAAGAGAGTATGCTACCTCCGTTTTTCATGTTCAATATGTTCAATATTCATTGTACAGCTCTCTAAAAATAAAAATATGTAGGAAAAAGATTGTCACAAAATAAAAATTAAGTTCAATGTATATTATATAACCACACAAAAGGCAAATCTTTTAGCATCAATATCACTTGTTTTACATTCTAATTGGTGTTGTTTGTATTTTCGTAGATACTTGCCAGATATACGTAATTTTTGTACGATGTACCCTGACTGACAACACACTTGCACAATGCTAATCAATAAGTTCAGCCAGTTAAGGCTGACATATCTAGTTTGCGCATTCACGTCGTTGCTTAGTTTTCCTCACTGCTAATTCGTCTCACGTTGCGCAAGGCTGCACCAGTCGCCAGTTCAAAAGCAGCACAATCATAATTATAATATTATGTTAGGAGGCTTTCAGTGAATAGCCTAGAATACATATTGACAGCTGTCAATTTACGCAAAACTGCCATCCATTATAAACGGACAGGCGGGGGAAACGGGTGAAGTAAAGGTAAAGTAAAAGGACGTGAAAGAGAGAAAACAGCGCGATAACAACAACGAGTAGCAGAAACTCCTCTGTGAGGATGTGGTTGGCTCTGAAAAGAACCGTTTGTTTTTGTTTTGAGACCGAGCGAGTGTCGTCTAGTGGGCCTTCTGGGTCTTTTTCGGCAGAAGCACCGCCTGGATGTTGGGCAGTACACCACCCTGGGCGATGGTGACGCCGGACAGGAGCTTGTTCAACTCCTCGTCGTTGCGGATGGCGAGCTGCAAGTGACGGGGGATGATCCTCGACTTCTTGTTGTCGCGGGCGGCGTTTCCTGCCAGCTCGAGGACCTCAGCTGCCAGATACTCCATGACGGCAGCGAGATAGACGGGCGCACCGGCTCCGACGCGCTGGGCGTAGTTGCCCTTGCGCAGATGACGGTGAATACGACCGACGGGGAACTGAAGTCCGGCACGCGACGAGCGAGTCTTGGACTTTCCCTTCGCCTTTCCTCCTTTACCGCGTTTTTTTTTGTCTTTGAACGTGTTTATTCATATTGTTGTCAGATATATACACGGTAAAGGTTGCACAACAACAGAAAAACACTAACGGCAAATACAAAAGGCTGACAACACCTGATTAGAGACTAATTGACACAAGACATATAGTCGATATCGGGTTATAGGTAAAAAAAACTAGCCTGCCGTGAAATTGTAGCAAATTATTTTCAGAAGGGTTTTAATTTTGGTTCAACTCTCGACTTGGCATATATTTATCCGTTCTCTGTTGCGAGTGTCGGACTTATGGGGGTTTTGGCTCCCCGTCGATCCTTACATTGATGGCGTGACTGATGACAATATGTGGAGTGTAGCTTACGGGCTTCTTACGGCCTCTCCAGTAGGCATAGTGTAGAGCCGGCGAGGGTAGACCCTCCTCCAAGGGAAAAGTCCTCACCAGCCCTGACACGATGAGATGATATGACAGGCGTGATGCAGATACAAGGATATGTCCTACCATATCTGGAGTTGAACTTTTTGTAAATAAACATTCGCCAGCATGTGCATACGCGAGTAGACACTCATCTATGCGCTTTTGACATGTTTATATACATGCAGGTCTATATGCCTGTACTATAAAGGCTATCGAAAACATGCATATCTTTGGAAGAAAGAGAAAACGTAATGCCGTATTGGCATTGAAAGGCCGGCTTTTGTGTATGTTATACCCCGTATCACATAAGTGTAGGTTATATATATATATATATATATATACACATATATATACAAGTTGACTGTAAGACTGATGCTGCAGCCTGGCAGACTAGTGTCCGTAAAGGTCTCTCCTCATGTTGGTCGTCATGTAGCTTTTTGTTTCAAGTGTCCGCATGGTTGAATATGTACACATTTTTCATATATTGTAATAAACATTATTCTATTGTATAATAAAGTTCCTTTCACACAATTATGTAAAAGGGCAGATGAAAAGAGAAGAAGTTCGCAATCCGACTAGCACTGTATACAGCGTTCGGCGTATTTGTAAATACACTTCGAGGTGTGAGAAGATGCGGCCGAAACAAAGAAGCGACGTCGGTCGCTGGCGCTCTCGTACATGTTACGTAATGTTGTAAAGTGCGACGGTCGTGAGCCACGGCAGAGAGTGGCTGTCCGCGCACGATTCGCTGTTGTCGGGTTCTCGAGTTGTTCTTGTGGTGTAGTCCACGCGAGTGTTGGTCGTCGATAAGGCGACGACGTAGTGGGGCGACGGCGTTGAGCACTAGCGTTCACGGTCTATGCAGGGCGTTGGAAGAAGGCGCATCGCTGTGCAGGCATACCGCTCGAGGTGTTAAGATGGTCAGCTGCGTCGTCTCGCTGTTCGCCGTGTCACATGTCTACGTGCATATTGGACTGTGCCGTCTCGGCCGGACCGGGTTGTCACTTGGCGGTTCTCTGATCGTTTTCCACGTGGCGTTACTAGAGAAACTCAAAGGTGGCGCATTTAACGTGTTCTAATGATAGAATTCTAAAACATATGGATTAATTTGGAATAGTTGCTGAAGTTGAGCATGGATGACATTGCATAACTCGTGAACAAGCACAATGAAATTTAAGGTGGGTGGAGGCGCAGCAGAATTTTAATTGAATTTCCTTCAACTCGCACTAAGGCGCTGTCTCGACACCAATACTTATTGAAAATGTGTCTTTCTAAACGGTTGAAATCAGCCTGAATTCGCAGTGTCAGGCTACTTATGAACATCGCCTTAACGTTCAGCGTTGTCACTTTTTTGTGTTCGTGTTTGCTTAGATTGCGCATAG
Source organism: Ridgeia piscesae (assembly GCA_025642075.2). Classification (NCBI taxonomy): domain Eukaryota; kingdom Metazoa; phylum Annelida; class Polychaeta; order Sabellida; family Siboglinidae; genus Ridgeia; species Ridgeia piscesae. The sequence continues at coordinate 10,450 of JAODUO010006289.1, forward strand.
TCCAGATGCAATATTTTAATAAATTAATCAGAAGGATCAACATATCATTGTTATCATTGTTATTATTTTTTTGAAAAATATGAAACCTTATTGCATTAAGGGTAATGGTAACCTGGCATCCTGTTAGATGGAAAAGTGTCGTTTCCACGAAAGACCATAACCCCCTGAGAGTACGGCATTCATAGAATAAATGTGTAATGGTTTCTGGTTGCGTTTTACATAAATAACATTTGATGTTTCTAGATATATTGTATTTATATAGCAAACTTTGGGTAGGTATTATCTGGTGCGCTATTCTCCATGCCAGGTCCCTATAACGGGGATCTACAAAAGCGCATTGCACCCATTTCCACGTTTCGGCAAAGACAATTGTAGGATATATCCTGGTGACTCTTGGTTTGATTTGTTTTCGTTGTATTAGTTTGCCATAAATAAACTTTGTTGTCACAGATTGTCGGCCCATAAAATCTGGGACCATGTGCACAAACGTACGAAATACTCTTAGGGCGTTATAGTAGTACTTGGGTATTTGTTCTGCATGCGGAATGGATAATGAGGCAAAGGAGGCTACATACTCTCTGAGGTGTATACCCAACCAATACACTGCTAAGAAGGTCCACTTGGCCCTATGCTCTTTAATTAATTGCAAAACTTGTTTGACAAATAGAGATTCTATTTTAGTTTTAATATCTACGATATTAAGTCCTCCGTCCGCGTATGTGTTTAATAGTGATTCTCTTTTCAAAGCTTCGGGTTTGTTATTCCAAAGAAAAGTAAATGCCAATTTGTTCAATTTTTCCCCACATTTTTTGGCATTGATGTAAGACTCCCTATATACCAGATAGAGCTGCACAACACAGTTTGCAGTATAACGCTTTTCCCCCTAAATGATAATTCCCTCCTGCTATATAGGTTCACGCATTTTTCAAATTTAGAAATGACTTTCCCCCAAGTCTTATTATCGGCGCCTGTCGTACCTATGTACACACCGTAAAATTTCTGGAAATCACTGCTCCATTTTAGGCCACCCGGTTCTTCTGAACACCCTCGCCAGCGTCCCAACCACATCCCAAATGTTTTATCCTTATTGAGACTAGCACCGGATACCTTTTCGTATAAGTTCACTAATGTTAGAATATACTTGACCGATCTTGTGTCGCTGATAAACAAGTTAGTGTCGTCTGCATATTGACACATTTTTGCAGTTTCAGTTGTACCTGGTAATGGGATCCCTTTGATCATAGGATCCATACGAATCCTATGAGCAAAGGGTTCTATACACAACACATACAATAAAGGCGAGAGGCTACATCCTTGTCGTACACTGCGCTGTACGGGGAATTCATTTGAAATATAACCATTAACCAGAACTCTCGATTCTACGTCTGTATACAATAATTTAACAAGTGATATAAAATGGGACTTAAATCCAAAGGTACGGCACATTGAACAAATATTGTGTGATACCCTATCGAATGCTTTGGACTGGTCCAGAGAAATAATCGCAGCTGGCATGTTTTTATCATTTGTGTATTCCACGAGGTTTCTGATTAGGTGTACATTATCTTGTATGGTTCTCCCGGGTATGGAACAGGTTTGGTCTGGGTGTATTATTTCACCTATTATTTTCCGTAATCTTAGGGTAAGCACTTTGGATAATATCTTGTAATCAGTGTTTAAAAGTGAAATTGGTCGCCAATTTTTTAACGTATCCGCATTGGCGGGGTCTTTGCAGATTAGGGTAATAAGACCTTGCCGTTGTGAAGGAGGCAGCAACCCTTCACAACAACATCGATTTAAGAAACGTACAAATGCCTTTCCAATGTACTTGAAAGCAAAGGCATAAAACTCTTTAGGTAAGCCATCCAGACCCGGCGTCTTAAAATTCGACATCTGTTTAATAGCCGTTTCGCATTCGTCAATAATAATTGACCCTTCACATAGGAGTGCAGACTCTTCACTTAAACAGGGTAATTCGTCAAAGAAAAAAGGGTTCAAACTATCATCTACTTCTTCTCGCCGATATAATTTCGTATAAAATGATAGACACTCTTCCTCGATTTCAGCATTGCTAACCGCATTTGTTCCGTCGCTCTTAGTTAAGATGTTAATATGTTTACTTGAAGCGAGTTGTTTTTCCCTTTGTAGAAAGAATCTGGTTGGCTTTTCATTGATTTCTAAGTAGTTGACTTTAGCTCTAATTTTGAAGCCTTCTATCATTTCTTCGAATAGTTTATCCATCTCATTTTGGGCTTGAATAATTTCTTCTCTCCCCCTGTCAGTGGTTACCCCTGGCCCCTGAAACAGCTTGTTGAGCTTCGAACGAGCTTCCTTCTGTTTTTCTTTCCGAATACACGATAAACGGTAAGAATGGGCTATGATAAGTTTTTTTTAAACTTACTTTACCTTCTTCCCACCACTGTAAATTTTGGTCATCAATGTTTTTCAAATTTTTCCCAAAGTCTGATGAAATCCGTCTGAAAATAAGTGTCTTTCAATACATTTACATTGCACTTCCAAAATCCGGGGCCCATTTCTTTGTGCCCGGTTGCGTTGGTGTTTAATACTAACTGGACCATGTCGTGGTCCGACACTTTATGAGGAATGGGTAGGTGGTTAACGTTGGAAACATCTTTAGTGATGGATTTGGAAACGTATATGCGATCAAGTCGTACATGGACATTCCCTAATGAGTTTACCCAAGTATATTCTTTTTTATTCCCAAATTTAGTTCTGAAAGTGTCTACTAGTTTAAAGTCACTGCATATTGATTTTAAGTTTTCGCTTCCAAATTCCCCATAGACGTCGCTCCCTCCCCTTTTGTCCAAATTATTGTTTACTACACAATTAAAGTCCCCGCCTAAAATAAGCGGGTGATTCCCTTTTAGATAATAAGCGAAAGAGGAAAAGAAAGCCTTTCTTTCTTTAGCGGTAATCGGTGCATAAATATTTGTTAAAATGTACCGTTGTTCGTTAAATTGCACATTCAGTGATAACAGTCTACCTTCACAGTCGCCGATTCCTTTACCGCGTCCAGACATGACTGTTGTGATCTGATGAAAAACAAGAGAATGCCGTAGCCGCCGCCGATTCGACTTTTATACTACAGCGGCGTGCCGAGCTGAGCGACGCGCGCCAAACGATCACCGCTCGCAACGACCACGTGACCGTAACGACCCCCTCGCCACACGTCGCGCGCTATAAAAGCGGCGCGGTCGATGTGCGCCGGCAGTTCTCTGTATTCGTACAACGACTAATTACAACATGCCTCCTAAAGCAGCATCGAAGGGCGCCAAGAAGGCCGTCAGCAAGGCGAAGACGCCACGCAGCGGTGACAAGAAGCACCGTCGACGAAGGAGGGAGAGCTACGGAATCTACATCTACAAGGTTCTGAAGCAGGTGCACCCCGATACCGGTATCTCGAGCAAGGCAATGAGCATCATGAATTCGTTCGTGAATGACATCTTCGAGCGCATCGCCGCCGAGTCGTCCCGTCTCGCTCACTACAACAAGCGCTCGACGATCACGAGCCGCGAGATCCAGACCGCCGTCCGTCTGCTGCTGCCCGGCGAGCTCGCTAAGCACGCCGTCAGCGAGGGAACGAAGGCCGTCACCAAGTACACGAGCACCCGCTAAGCGTTGCGATTACGCCACAAAAACAAACGGCTCTTTTCAGAGCCAACCATTTATTCACAAAAGAGTACTGACTATTTGTCGCAATGTTGTGTATGTAAACTATTGTACACATTCCCATGGCCGCATATCCTCAGCATCGCATCGCATCGCATCGCATCGCATCGCATCGCATCGCATCGCATCGCACGCACAACTTATGCATTAATGTCGGAATGTATTTTATCACAACAGCGATTCAATGCGCGCCTTCTTCCTCACGCAAATTCCCAGCACCTTGCGAATTACTCATCCAAGTATGCCCCTTATTTAGCTGAGCAGTTGTTTTCGGTCCATCACGAGATATGTATGAAGACCGAGATTTTTAATGCGAAGGTTTGATTGTTGCTTGCGTCGAAATGCGAATGCTTCTTTGTCTTACGTGTATTGTTGATGATGATAATAATAGCCTTTATAATGAAACCGTGTAAGCGTGAATGTCAACAAGTTTATTTTCAATAATAACTTGCAAAATGAAAACACTTTATTCTCAAAACCTATCTGTACAATACGCGAAATTAATGCGTCTAAACACATATGTAACAATGTTACCAGTTGCACGTGTCATGCCGAGTTGCTACCAAAATGTCCCAATTTTCACGGTAGCATTCCGTGATGTATTTTCCAATAAAGCGACACACACATATTCAGAAAACCACCCTCCCTTGCGTGGTTCAATTAAACCCA
>JAODUO010006301.1:0-12230 GCA_025642075.2 Ridgeia piscesae
TTTAACGGGTTTAGTAAAATTTGCATTTTTAACACCCTTATTTATCTGTGTTCTTGGAAAAAAACCCGGGGATTATGGTTCACATTCCCCTTAAATCGGGTTAAATCCCAAAAACATTTCCCTGGGTTTTTATTTAAACCTAGGCAGATACACATTTCTCTATGTCATCCGGGTGTTTAGGACATTTGTCCGATAACACAACAGGTCCAGCATCTGTCATCAGTACATCGTCCTCTATGCGCAGCCCATTCCCATGGAACTCTGCAGGTACGTCGTTCATTGTATCAGGGATGTAAATACCTGCAAGAGAAAGTATTTCTTTGTACATGCAATAAGTATTGAATGTATATGCACTTCTAGTTATTTCCAGCACTCTGCAGGTTTCTATTAACTGACTCGTTTGTACATATTATGGTTACAACATTGTGCTCTTACGAGGCCTCACTGAACTGGTCAGTCTTTTTCAGAACAAGACACAAGACAACCTTTCTGTGCTGGCACCCAGAGTGGTCACTGCCAGGGTGTTTGTCATCCTCAGTGGTTCTTTACATCCCAAAATGAGTGGGATCAATATGAACATGATTCCCCGATTCATGACGGATACACAGTCCCCAATGTTGACAGTCAGATTTTAACCTCAAATATACCATGCCTGATATGATTGGGTATTTAACCCGGGCCACTGGTGTACCAGGAGGATGTGCTAACCACTACATTAGCCACGTCTCTGTTCCAAGAACAGAGACAGGAGGTAGATGAAGAGGAAGACAATGATTAAGATTGAATGACAGAGACATATATGACTGGCAAACACCTGAGAGTTGCACATGATGGTATGTATATGTGTATGTGTACATTACATGTACATTTATACAGGACTCAGTGGAGTGACACTGTGTATATACACTGCCTATGAATACTGTGTATCATTGGAGTAAATGACAACCGTATTACGTGCAGTACATCATGTCTGCATGAAATACGGTTGTCATTTACTCCAATGATACACAGTATTCATAGGCAGTGTATATACACAGTGTCACTCCACTGAGTCCTGTATAAATGTACATGTAATGTACACATACACATATACATACCATCATGTGCAACTCTCAGGTGTTTGCCAGTCATATATGTCTCTGTCATTCAATCTTAATCATTGTCTTCCTCTTCATCTACCTCCTGTCTCTGTTCTTGGAACAGAGACGTGGCTAATGTAGTGGTTAGCACATCCTCCTGGTACACCAGTGGCCCGGGTTAAATACCCAATCATATCAGGCATGGTATATTTGAGGTTAAAATCTGACTGTCAACATTGGGGACTGTGTATCCGTCATGAATCGGGGAATCATGTTCATATTGATCCCACTCATTTTGGGATGTAAAGAACCACTGAGGATGACAAACACCCTGGCAGTGACCACTCTGGGTGCCAGCACAGAAAGGTTGTCTTGTGTCTTGTTCTGAAAAAGACTGACCAGTTCAGTGAGGCCTCGTAAGAGCACAATGTTGTAACCATAATATGTACAAACGAGTCAGTTAATAGAAACCTGCAGAGTGCTGGAAATAACTAGAAGTGCATATACATTCAATACTTATTGCATGTACAAAGAAATACTTTCTCTTGCAGGTATTTACATCCCTGATACAATGAACGACGTACCTGCAGAGTTCCATGGGAATGGGCTGCGCATAGAGGACGATGTACTGATGACAGATGCTGGACCTGTTGTGTTATCGGACAAATGTCCTAAACACCCGGATGACATAGAGAAATGTGTATCTGCCTAGGGTTGGCTAATCTAATGTATTTAACTCGACGGGTGGAGAATCTATTCTGAATGGAATTTTTTATAATTGGACATCCAGGAACCAGATGTAATAAGTTATCAGATGTTGTGATAACTGGATAGATGAAGTTAATTAATTTCAACCGTACAGATAACATTTTTGGGTAACTGCATTAACGTGGCACAATCACTTACTTTTCAGACAACAGAGCAAATGCAATAATTTGTATAGTACAGCATACAACAGACACTTGCCATAGGATCACACTAGGACTAGTCAAAGTTGTTCTTACATCCAATATTCATATCGAAGGGTATGTAAAAACCTGCAGGCCAGATCTAGCATTTAATAGTTCCTATATAGCATCACTGAATAAGTCTGATAATGTGTGATGTGTGCAATGACTTATGCCTTTTTTCCCATACAAAATTAAATGGCTCCCAGTGGAAGAATAGGAAATACTAGGAAATGTGGCCCAAAGTATAATTGAGTCGTGCAAGAAATGTGTACAGCAATAAATCATGTTACTATTCAATTAAAAATGTTTTTGTGTGTATTATTTGTATGTACTGCATTAGACTCCAGAATCACTGTTAACTATTCTGGTAACTGTGAAGTATCACTAGATGATGGTGTGAAAGAACAAACAAGTGACGCTGGTGATTAACACATTGGTGCTACAGGTGTCATGACTTGATGGGTGACAGATTGTCATGTATCAGTGTCACTGACGCCTCCAATATCATTGTCACAATGTTACCCTGTGTCACCATTACTCAGTGTCACTGTCACTCACAAATGCCACAATGTCATTATCAACCTAATGTCACTATCACACATTGTTACTGTCACCCATATTGTCACTGTCACACATGAAGCGTCACTGTCATCCCAATATTTCACCATCACACTGTGTCACTGTCACTGACAATGTCACTGTCAGCGTCACATGAAGCATCACTGTCATCCCAATGTTGCCATCACACACTGTCACTTGTCACAATTATACTTTCACTCCTTCATTGTCACAGTGTCATTGTCACAGTATCATGCAGTGTCATTATCATCTCATAGTACCATATTGTTCTCCTCAGCCAACCTTTGGAGCATGAATGGACGCATGCAAATACACAGGCGATACACGTGTAGATGTGTATTTTGTTGTCTTATACTGGCATAATCCTCCTTGTTTATCATAGTCTAATTATACAACGTGTCCTATATCTATCTGGTATCACTCATTAGCGTAAACAATTTACATCGGTCTTATCCGCTAGATGTCGGAACCGGGAGAGAAAAAAAATCCCGCCAGTCTCTCCCCCTATCGGGTTGTCACGACATCTGTTTACGGAATGTTACGTCTCTCGTCACGGCGTAAATCGTACACATTACCACTGCACGGTTCGACGCAAGACTTCGCGAAATTTCGACGATGGCAGATAGCGGAGAATTGAGAGATGCATGTGGGGTGTTTGGATGCGTGGCAAAGGGGGCGTGGCCGACACATTTGGACGTCACCAACTTGATATGCATGGGTTTGGTCGGCTTACAGCACCGGTAAGTCATTATCATGTGTAATAATCGGTTACCGAGTCATTAAACTGTCGTCAGTCATAGTACAAACGACAATTCGCACGGATCTGGCGTCGGCGTTACGACATATTTACGTGCACTGTAGAATTATTCGACATTATTGTAACACGTTTATTGACATTCATGTACTCGTTGGTTATGAGTTATAAGCATTTGTTATGGTTCGTTAGCGAGTATCGGTGTTGGCTGTCCTGCGTTGTCCTAGATAAGTCCACGTGCAGGGCAACGTGGTCCGGCGCATGCGCTCTATGAGAAATTGGGTCAGTGGTCCAGGCCCGCGACAGTCCATTCAGTTTGTGCACTCAATCGCACAATCGTCCAACTAACCTAATTCTATAGTGATCATGTTGTCAAAGTTCACTGGCCCTGCAGGCGCCAAGGGCTATATATAGCGCTGCAGTGCCTACAAACAAGGATAATATTTCGTCAGTTATTTCTACGACAGCAGTCCAACGTAGACACTTGATCTACCGCTAGCTAGCCGCGCTAGTATATGCCATTCACCAAGGCCGAAAAGTTGTTTATTAGCAAGAGTCAAGACCACAGTCACAGACAAAAACTAAAAAAGAGCTGTCTTATAGTTATACATACAATGTCTTCCAAAGACAATTAATAAAGTAATGCCATACGCTCAATGCCACTGCGTGCGTGCATGAGGCTGGGTCATTCATTAGTTTTCTTGCATTTCTGGGAACTGCAGCCACAGGGCCCAGGGTTCTTTTAAATGTTAATGTTCTGCAGTGACAGAGTCGTTGCTTTAGCGTTTAAGCTCAAACATGTATGACATTGCTGTAACTACAGACCAAATTGATGTTATAACAATTGCGTGATTTAATACATAAACTTTATAAGTACAAACACAACAGCGATGTCATTAAATGAACATTGGCATTGCTATGATAGCCTACATTCAAAAAGTTATGCTAATGGCTCATGCTGTAACATAGCAACACAACATTCAGTTCTACATGTTTTATACATGTAGTCAACAATGTTTTCTTTGTTGGGTTTACATTAGCTCTGTGTTTCCCCTCAGTAAAATGATGGGTGAGGTGGTAGGATGTGCTGAGTGAACACTGAAGATACATGTGATGTTATGTGGGTCCATGGACATGTATAGCCCCCGACACTATTTTTAAAACTACCTTCAAAACGGTGCATTCTGAAATGTGTTTTGACCTATTCCCAAACACATAGAAGGACATTTACTACAGCTTCAGACTCTAGACTAAGAGAACCCATGTTTGAATCCTGTGCTGCCATACGTGTCAAACCTAGAGTCAGTTTTTCCACTCTACATTACTCCAGTTCACTCAACTATATGAATAGCCATTTGGCTATAGACAGTGGTGGATATTTGTATGTATGCGCTTGCTTTGCACATTGATTGCAGCGTTTCCCAGAGAGGTTGAGATGGTGTTTGATTGAACAGGTCTGCCAGGGAGTAACGTGTAAACTACATTGATCGAGCAGTCCCGAGGACTGGATACTGCGCTATATAAGAACTGACCTTTCTTACAGTGTCGCCACCAGGAGAGTAGTTCATTCATTACACACTGTTTCTAGGTTTCGGTGATAAGTATTACAATGAACACATCAAAATAGTTTTATTCAGCACTGGCTTGGATCTTGGGCCATTGAAATCAGATTCCTGGGAGGAGATGCATCCACACTGCCCCAAAGTTAGCATACTCATATACAGATACAGTATATATGTAGTATATATGTGCCAACTGGCAGACAACAATTGTCTGGTTGTGTTTGCAGGGGGCAAGAGAGCGCAGGAATTGTGATGTGTTCTGGAAAAGACGCTTACAAGTTCTCAAGTCATCGGGCCATGGGGCTAGTGAACACTGTCTTCACTGATAGTGTCCTCAGTCAACTCAAAGGAAACCTTGGCATTGGTAAGTGAAATGCCATTGGTGTGGGTTAACTCAAAATAAATCCTTGGCATTGGTAAGTGAAACGACTGAAAAGAAGCTTTGACATCGGTAAGTAGAATGCCATTGATGTGGCCATGTGGGTCAACTCAAAGAAAACCTTGGCATTGGTAAGTGAAACGCTATTGTTGTGAGTCAACTAAAAATACCTTGGCATTGGTAAGCAACACCCTATGTGATGTGGGTCAATTCAGAGGAAACCTTGGCATTGGTAAATGAAACCCTTGTGATGTGGGTTACATATATACAGTCTAGACTTGTATATAAACTAAACTGCTTGTGTACGTGTGATACTGTGTCCCCAGTCGGTAATTCAGACAACGTATCTGATACCATGGTTGCATTTCAGAGTGTAACCAGATGTTTGTTATGTAGGTGACATAATTTACTCATCTGTTAGGGTCACAGTTTGAGCGATTCATTTGTGTACTTGACTGGACAAGGTGAAGGTCACAGCCATGATTTACAATGAGGTCACACAAAGTGGTCACACAAGGCACCCAACACCACACTTTGGGAATGGATTAAACAACTACCAGTAGAAAATAAAATAACAAAGAGAAAGTGGAGGTGGATATAGGACACATGCTTTAGAAACCTCCAGGAACCTTCACCTGTCAAGCCATCACATGGAACCGCCCAGTGAAGTGGTGAAGAGAAAGGCCACGGAATACCTGACAAAAAGACAGAAAAAGAACCAAAGGAGATGGGATACGCCAGGAGAGAGATGGAGAAGATGACCACAAACAAACAAAAGTAGCATTCCTTGGTCGATGGCCTATACTCCCAGTGAGCAAACAGGCATAAGATGTCACACAAAAAAGTTTTTAAATATTGCATAGTTTATATATGAAATGCTGTGTACCTCGGTACTTCAATTAAGCTGTGTATGTATTGCCAAGATAACTTATTTCCCCAGGTTTTGCTATACAAGTCACACACATGAGGCACTTCAATACAGGGTCACATAGGGTACAACATTTGTTATACAGGTCACACAAGGTATTCAACTGCTGGTGTGTCGGACGTCCTCAACTGTCAACCATTTGTAGTCGAGACTATTCATGGTCTGATTGCCCTCGCACACAATGGGGAATTAGTGAACGGACAGCTGCTCAAACAAAAGGTAATCTGCAGACACACAAATGCACAGTGTTGACAGCAATGATTTAGCAACATTTATATCTACTGCAAGAATCACGAATTTCTCTTTATGTGAAAAAAGTTTTTTTTACATTATTTCTATCTAAGGGTCATAATTTTGGATAATAGGGTCCAATTTTAAGCTTGTGTGTCTGTTCCTTATTCAACTGACATTTTGTCCAAAATGTAATGTTTATATGATGTTAACAGTTCTCGTTGTTGTGACAACAGATTCTCCGCCATGGTGTAGGTCTGACCACTGGCAGTGACAGCGAACTCATTATACAGTTGTTGGCCCTCCCACCACCAGATGGCGAGGTGGACGGTCACTGCCGGTGGTCAGACCTACACCATGGCGGAGAATCTGTTGTCACAACAACGAGAACTGTTAACATCATATAAACATTACATTTTGGACAAAATGTCAGTTGAATAAGGAACAGACACACAAGCTTAAAATTGGACCCTATTATCCAAAATTATGACCCTTAGATAGAAATAATGTAAAAAAAATTTTTTCACATAAAGAGAAATTCGTGATTCTTGCAGTAGATATAAATGTTGCTAAATCATTGCTGTCAACACTGTGCATTTGTGTGTCTGCAGATTACCTTTTGTTTGAGCAGCTGTCCGTTCACTAATTCCCCATTGTGTGCGAGGGCAATCAGACCATGAATAGTCTCGACTACAAATGGTTGACAGTTGAGGACGTCCGACACACCAGCAGTTGAATACCTTGTGTGACCTGTATAACAAATGTTGTACCCTATGTGACCCTGTATTGAAGTGCCTCTGTGTGTGACTTGTATAGCAAAACCTGGGGAAATAAGTTATCTTGGCAATACATACACAGCTTAATTGAAGTACCGAGGTACACAGCATTTCATATATAAACTATGCAATATTTAAAAACTTTTTTGTGTGACATCTTATGCCTGTTTGCTCACTGGGAGTATAGGCCATCGACCAAGGAATGCTACTTTTGTTTGTTTGTGGTCATCTTCTCCATCTCTCTCCTGGCGTATCCCATCTCCTTTGGTTCTTTTTCTGTCTTTTTGTCAGGTATTCCGTGGCCTTTCTCTTCACCACTTCACTCGGTTCCATTGAGGGCTTGACGGGTAAGGTTTGTCTGAATTACCGACTGGGGACACAGTATCACACGTACACAAGCAGTTTAGTTTATATACAAGTCTAGACTGTATATATGTAACCCACATCACAAGGGTTTCATTTACCAATGCCAAGGTTTCCTCTGAATTGACCCACATCACATAGGGTGTTGCTTACCAATGCCAAGGTATTTTTAGTTGACTCACAACAATAGCGTTTCACTTACCAATGCCAAGGTTTTTTTGAGTTAAACCCCAACACCAATGGCCCCCTTTTTACTTACCAATGCCAAGGTTTTTTTGAGTTTTTAAAAAAAAAGAAAGGGAACTATATAAACATTTACTGATCCCCCATATTTAGAATTTTAACCTTTTGCCCCCTTTGGTCTCTTCCCCCCCCCCCAGAAAATTTTTTTCCCTTTGGGCCCAAATCCAAAACGTTCTGAATAACTAATTTGGGGGGTGTGGTCATTTAAACTTTTCAACCCAAACCAACCCGTGTGAATAAAACTATTTTGGTGCGAAACTTAAGAAAGGGAAAAGTTTTAATGGATACCTCCCGGGGCCCCGACTAGTCAAAATTGTTCTTACATCCAATATTCATATCGAAGGGTATGTAAAAATCTGCAGGCCAGATCTAGCATTTAATAGTTCCTATATAGCATCACTGAATAAGTCTGATAATGTGTGATGTGTGCAATGACTTATGCCTTTTTTCCCATACAAAATTAAATGGCTCCCAGTGGAAGAATAGGAAATACTAGGAAATGTGGCCCAAAGTATAATTGAGTCGTGCAAGAAATGTGTACAGCAATAAATCATGTTACTATTCAATTAAAAATGTTTTTGTGTGTATTATTTGTATGTACTGCATTAGACTCCAGAATCACTGTTAACTATTCTGGTAACTGTGAAGTATCACTAGATGATGGTGTGAAAGAACAAACAAGTGACGCTGGTGATTAACACATTGGTGCTACAGGTGTCATGACTTGATGGGTGACAGATTGTCATGTATCAGTGTCACTGACGCCTCCAATATCATTGTCACAATGTTACCCTGTGTCACCATTACTCAGTGTCACTGTCACTCACATATGCCACAATGTCATTATCAACCTAATGTCACTATCACACATTGTTACTGTCACCCATATTGTCACTGTCACACATGAAGCGTCACTGTCATCCCAATATTTCACCATCACACTGTGTCACTGTCAGCGTCACATGAAGCATCACTGTCATCCCAATGTTGCCATCACACACTGTCACTTGTCACAATTATACTTTCACTCCTTCATTGTCACAGTGTCATTGTCACAGTGTCATGCAGTGTCATTGTCATCTCATAGTACCATATTGTTCTCCTCAGCCAACCTTTGGAGCATGAATGGACGCATGCAAATACACAGGCGATACACGTGTAGATGTGTATTTTGTTGTCTTATACTGGCATAATCCTCCTTGTTTATCATAGTCTATATACAACGTGTCCTATATCTATCTGGTATCACTCATTAGCGTAAACAATTTACATCGGTCTTATCCGCTAGATGTCGGAACCGGGAGAGAAAAAAAATCCCGCCAGTCTCTCCCCCTATCGGGTTGTCACGACATCTGTTTACGGAATGTTACGTCTCTCGTCACGGCGTAAATCGTACACATTACCACTGCACGGTTCGACGCAAGACTTCGCGAAATTTCGACGATGGCAGATAGCGGAGAATTGAGAGATGCATGTGGGGTGTTTGGATGCGTGGCAAAGGGGGCGTGGCCGACACATTTGGACGTCACCAACTTGATATGCATGGGTTTGGTCGGCTTACAGCACCGGTAAGTCATTATCATGTGTAATAATCGGTTACCGAGTCATTAAACTGTCGTCAGTCATAGTACAAACGACAATTCGCACGGATCTGGCGTCGGCGTTACGACATATTTACGTGCACTGTAGAATTATTCGACATTATTGTAACACGTTTATTGACATTCATGTACTCGTTGGTTATGAGTTATAAGCATTTGTTATGGTTCGTTAGCGAGTATCGGTGTTGGCTGTCCTGCGTTGTCCTAGATAAGTCCACGTGCAGGGCAACGTGGTCCGGCGCATGCGCTCTATGAGAAATTGGGTCAGTGGTCCAGGCCCGCGACAGTCCATTCAGTTTGTGCACTCAATCGCACAATCGTCCAACTAACCTAATTCTATAGTGATCATGTTGTCAAAGTTCACTGGCCCTGCAGGCGCCAAGGGCTATATATAGCGCTGCAGTGCCTACAAACAAGGATAATATTTCGTCAGTTATTTCTACGACAGCAGTCCAACGTAGACACTTGATCTACCGCTAGCTAGCCGCGCTAGTATATGCCATTCACCAAGGCCGAAAAGTTGTTTATTAGCAAGAGTCAAGACCACAGTCACAGACAAAAACTAAAAAAGAGCTGTCTTATAGTTATACATACAATGTCTTCCAAAGACAATTAATAAAGTAATGCCATACGCTCAATGCCACTGCGTGCGTGCATGAGGCTGGGTCATTCATTAGTTTTCTTGCATTTCTGGGAATTGCAGCCACAGGGCCCAGGGTTCTTTTAAATGAAGACAGTGTTCACTAGCCCCATGGCCCGATGACTTGAGAACTTGTAAGCGTCTTTTCCAGAACACATCACAATTCCTGCGCTCTCTTCCCCCCCAAAAAGGGGAAATTTTTTTTGATTTTTCAATTTTGGGGCCCCCCAAAGTTTTCCCCAAGCCAAAGGTGCTGAATAAAACTATTTTGATGTGTTCATTGTAATACTTATCACCGAAACCTAGAAACAGTGTGAAATGAATGAACTACTCTCCTGGTGGCGACACTGTAAGAAAGGTCAGTTCTTATATAGCGCAGTATCCAGTCCTCGGGACTGCTCGATCAATTTAGTTTACACGTTACTCCCTGGCAGACCTGTTCAATCAAACACCATCTCAACCTCTCTGGGAAACGCTGCAATCAATGTGCAAAGCAAGCGCATACATACAAATATCCACCACTGTCTATAGCCAAATGGCTATTCATATAGTTGAGTGAACTGGAGTAATGTAGAGTGGAAAAACTGACTCTAGGTTTGACACGTATGGCAGCACAGGATTCAAACATGGGTTCTCTTAGTCGAGAGTCTGAAGCTGTAGTAAATGTCCTTCTATGTGCTTGGGAATAGGTCAAAACACATTTCAGAATGCACCGTTTTGAAGGTAGTTTTAAAAATAGTTTCGGGGGCTATACATGTCCATGGACCCACATAACATCACATGTATCTTCAGTGTTCACTCAGCACATCCTACCACCTCACCCATCATTTTACTGAGGGGAAACACAGAGCTAATGTAAACCCAACAAAGAAAACATTGTTGACTACATGTATAAAACATGTAGAACTGAATGTTGTGTTGCTATGTTACAGCATGAGCCATTAGCATAACTTTTTGAATGTAGGCTATCATAGCAATGCCAATGTTCATTTAATGACATCGCTGTTGTGTTTGTACTTATAAAGTTTATGTATTAAATCACGCAATTGTTATAACATCAATTTGGTCTGTAGTTACAGCAATGTCATACATGTTTGAGCTTAAACGCTAAAGCAACGACTCTGTCACTGCAGAACATTAACATTTAAAAGAACCCTGGGCCCTGTGGCTGCAATTCCCAGAAATGCAAGAAAACTAATGAATGACCCAGCCTCATGCACGCACGCAGTGGCATTGAGCGTATGGCATTACTTTATTAATTGTCTTTGGAAGACATTGTATGTATAACTATAAGACAGCTCTTTTTTAGTTTTTGTCTGTGACTGTGGTCTTGACTCTTGCTAATAAACAACTTTTCGGCCTTGGTGAATGGCATATACTAGCGCGGCTAGCTAGCGGTAGATCAAGTGTCTACGTTGGACTGCTGTCGTAGAAATAACTGACGAAATATTATCCTTGTTTGTAGGCACTGCAGCGCTATATATAGCCCTTGGCGCCTGCAGGGCCAGTGAACTTTGACAACATGATCACTATAGAATTAGGTTAGTTGGACGATTGTGCGATTGAGTGCACAAACTGAATGGACTGTCGCGGGCCTGGACCACTGACCCAATTTCTCATAGAGCGCATGCGCCGGACCACGTTGCCCTGCACGTGGACTTATCTAGGACAACGCAGGACAGCCAACACCGATACTCGCTAACGAACCATAACAAATGCTTATAACTCATAACCAACGAGTACATGAATGTCAATAAACGTGTTACAATAATGTCGAATAATTCTACAGTGCACGTAAATATGTCGTAACGCCGACGCCAGATCCGTGCGAATTGTCGTTTGTACTATGACTGACGACAGTTTAATGACTCGGTAACCGATTATTACACATGATAATGACTTACCGGTGCTGTAAGCCGACCAAACCCATGCATATCAAGTTGGTGACGTCCAAATGTGTCGGCCACGCCCCCTTTGCCACGCATCCAAACACCCCACATGCATCTCTCAATTCTCCGCTATCTGCCATCGTCGAAATTTCGCGAAGTCTTGCGTCGAACCGTGCAGTGGTAATGTGTACGATTTACGCCGTGACGAGAGACGTAACATTCCGTAAACAGATGTCGTGACAACCCGATAGGGGGA
>JAODUO010006310.1:0-14536 GCA_025642075.2 Ridgeia piscesae
ATGGCGCGTTTCCCGTATTGTCGTGACGTCACAGTGGGAATGCCTCTTCCGGTTTGCCGCCATTATTTTCCGCGCAGCCGAATGCTGGCAAGAGATACCAGTTTCTTTAATGTAATATCGACCGCGTCGCTGTGGGATTTACGCATTTGAGGCCAGTGGGTGAAGGGATGTAGGCATGAGTAAGAATCACGTCTACTTGTTTCAACATTGTTAATCACCGTGCTATTGTAACGCTCTTTTATTGTTTTTCCTCAGGTATCTGCGCCTGGTGAAGAAACAGAGACACATGGCCGACAATTTCTCGCACCATTACTGACCACCAGCCGATGATGGTGACTGCGACGCGGAACAGTCACTGACAGTGGGTGAAGTCTTTAACGAGTGTAGCCATTTCGTGCAATATAACCTGGAGAATCAACGATAGCTTGACATCAATATATGTATCATAACAAGTGCGAGTGGACTTTAGTTTTAATGTTACAGTTATCACAAAGATGAGAACACAATCGAGACGTTTTAATTAGACGATTGTTCGAGCTATTTCTCACGCTATGTGACTGATCAGAACTGATATAATGAAGATGGTTTAAGCTTCGAATAATTTCCTCGCAACCACTTCAGCTCGTACTTTTTGGGGCCTAGCAATATCTTCCAGTGTTACGTGTTTCACCGAATATGCTTTACTTGTAGTATTAAGAAGTACATTGGGTGGATAAAGAGCAAAGCAGCCAATTATGCCAGTAACATGTGCAGCAATACACATCACCTTGTGAACGAGCTTTTGTTGCTCCAAAACAACTTAGTTACATTAATTACTATATATCGGGTTAAGTTATGTGAAAATATCTTGCTAAAATAAGGCACACGAAAGGAAACTTGTGTAAGAGGCCGATACCGCATCACGTCAAATATTTTAACATTAATATGCATAACAATCATTCGCGCTAATGTCACACACACTCTCGCACGCACACACACACCCACTCAATACAGTTGAGTAGATGACTCTTTGCCCGTCATGACACCAAGCACAACGCACTAATCTCGACTGGAAACAGCATGTTTAGGTTAGCAAGCAGCATGCTAAGGCAACCTACCCAAGTGCCTAATTATTTGCAATTGTTTAACTCACGGGGTCACATTTGATTTGCCTTCCTTCTGAAACAATGTAGAGATTATTCGATGATTTGAGACCAATATTTATTGCAATCACGCATTTCTCGGCACGCAATTTTTTATCTAGGGTGTAGCGTAGACCGGCTTCATATTTTGAAACATTGCCATGGAAACAATTACATACGCTACATAGATATATGCCAACAGTCCAGGTATTTGGCCATGCCATGAGCGCTCTGCCGACAAACAGGTAACGCCAACACTTAGACATTGCATTCATGGCGAGGTGCCATACGATAAAAACCAATACTTGTTCCAAACTACCCAGACAACTACGAGATAATATCCCAGACTTGCGTGCGACTTTCTCTCGCATCGTGTTCTGAGATGTGTTGTGTCGCTCATACTTCGGACACAAATAGGAAGACCTGAAACGAAAGAGCAGGCATTTCGCAAGTTCATTATGAAAACCATTTGTACGCTCTACTACATTACAGAGTATATCCTTATGCGAACAAACGTCTGGTATGGAATCGCCTCGCCGTTACCATGTTTTTGAGTTCCATATCCCAGAGAGTAGAGTGCCAAGACTTTGAACGGAACTTCTGTCGTTAAGTTTAGTATCGTGAAGTTCAGCAGTACGAATGTTAAATTAGATACTGCCCAAACTTCTATTTGCATACGCATAGGTGGAAAGCATCAGGAGACA
Organism: Ridgeia piscesae; assembly: GCA_025642075.2. Lineage (NCBI taxonomy): Eukaryota > Metazoa > Annelida > Polychaeta > Sabellida > Siboglinidae > Ridgeia > Ridgeia piscesae. Next base: position 1,826 of record JAODUO010006310.1, read on the forward strand.
TTGACAACTCATCGAAATGTTGAATGCGCCATGTGAATGAGAACAAGAATATGAATTATGTGCCATTTCCGACAATAATTAGTCACTTGCGTAGACAGCAAACCCATCTCATTTGTTCCTACACTTGAAACTTCATTACGAGACAAAGGCGCGTGTAGTGTAGTGGTTAGCGCATCAAACTGGCAAGCCGACGTGCCGGGTTTAATACGCGCGGACGCCGCAGCAGGCCTGATATATTTCATATAAAAATCGATGGACAGAGACTGATATTGTTAAATCGAATCGGTGCTATATGCCACACACATTTACATGGATCGTACATAAAAAGTACGCGAATGTCGCACACGCCCATGTACCATAATAACACGGTAGTCCTATGCTTGTATATGATGAAACATACACACGCGGCGCAAGTGCATACACTGAAAGAAAACAGAAGACGGAAGAAAGCGCCCCCCCCCAGTTTGCCTAGATCAACGACGTCGCCATCTTGAAATCTGACGTCGCCAGAAACGAAAATGGCGCGTTTGCCGTATTGTCGTGACGTCACAGTAGGAATGCCTCTTCCGGTTTGCCGCCATTATTATTCCGCGCAGCCGAATGCTGGCAAGAGATACCAGTTTCTTTAATGTAATATCGACCGCGTCGCTGTGGGATTTACGCATTTGAGGCCAGTGGGTGAAGGGATGTAGGCATGAGTAAGAATCACGTCTACTTGTTTCAACATTGTTAATCACCGTGCATATTGTAACGCTCTTTTATTGTTTTTCCTCAGGTTCTGCGCCTGGTGAAGAAACAGAGACACATGGCCGACAATTTCTCGCACCATTACTGACCGACCAGGCCCGATGATGTGTAGACTGGCGACGCGGAACAGTCACTCGACAGTGGGTGAAGTCTTGTTTTTAACGAGTGTAGCCATTTCGTGCAATATAACCTGGAGAATCAACGATAGCTTGACATCAATATATGTATCATAACAAGTGCGAGTGGACTTTAGTTTTAATGTTACAGTTATCACAAAGATGAGAACACAATCGAGACGTTTTAATTAGACGATTGTTCGAGCTATTTCTCACGCTATGTGACTGATCAGAACTGATATAATCGAAGATGGTTTAAGCTTCGAATAATTTCCTCGCAACCACTTCAGCTCGTACTTTTTGGGGCCTAGCAATATCTTCCAGTGTTACGTGTTTCACCGAATATGCTTTACTTGTAGTATTAAGAAGTACATTGGGTGGATAAAGAGCAAAGCAGCCAATTATGCCAGTAACATGTGCAGCAATACACATCACCTTGTGAACGAGCTTTTGTTGCTCCAATACAACTTAGTTACATTAATTACTATATATCGGGTTAAGTTATGTGAAAATATCTTGCTAAAATAAGGCACACGAAAGGAAACTTGTGTAAGAGGCCGATACCGCATCACGTCAAATATTTTAACATTAATATGCATAACAATCATTCGCGCTAATGTCACACACACTCTCGCACGCACACACACACACACTCAATACAGTTGAGTAGATGACTCTTTGCCCGTCATGACACCAACCACAACGCACTAATCTCGACTGGAAACAGTATGTTTAGGTTAGCAAGCAGCATGCTAAGGCAACCTACCCAAGTGCCTAATTCTTTGCAATTGTTTAACTCACGGGGTCACATTTGATTTGCCTTCCTTCTGAAACAAGTGTAGAGATTATTCGATGATTTGAGACCAATATTTATTGCAATCAAGCATTTCTCGGCACTCAATTTTTTATCAAAGGGTGTAGCGTAGACCGGCTTCATATTTTGAAACATTGCCATGGAAACAATTACATACGCTACATAGATATATGCCAACAGTCCAGGTATTTGGCCATGCCATGAGCGCTCTGCCGACAAACAGGTAACGCCAACACTTAGACATTGCATTCATGGCGAGGTGCCATACGATAAAAACCAATACTTGTTCCAAACTACCCAGACAACTACGAGATAATATCCCAGACTTGCGTGCGACTTTCTCTCGCATCGTGTTCTGAGATGTGTTGTGTCGCTCAACTTCGGACCAAATTTAAAATGGTTTTAATTTGTTTAAGTTACATTTTAAAAAATAAACCCCAACTTTTTTTCGATTAGCTAGCGACATCAGAATGTTAAATAAATTTTTTAAAAAGAATTTTTTTAAAATTTTCCCAAAAAAATTTTTAAAAAAATTTCCTTTTTTTTCACGAAATCTTTACGAGAAAGGTAGGGGGGGTTTAAAGGCAAAAGGAAAGCCGAACGGGGAAATAAACCCCGGCGATTTTTTTCAAAACCAAAGACTTAATTTAATATCGGGTTATTTTGAAAAATTTCAAAATGGCAAAAAAAAACTTGTAACCCGTCCCTTTCATTTTCCCATTGATAACAAAACGCGCAATCAACTTTTAAAAACAAACAAAAAAAAAGGAAATTTTTTTGGGTCTGCCCCAAACCAAGAATGCTCTTTTTGGGAAAAGCGAAAAAACCCCAAGGGTTTATTTTTTAATTTTTTAATCAGGGCCCTTTTTTTTCCCCTTTCTTGGGGATTACATTTTTTGAAAAAATATTTTATTAATCGCATTTTCCCCTTTTTTTTTTGGGGTATTGCCAAAAAAACTGGAAAAAATTTCGCAATAATACCCCGCCGGTTTTGGCCCACCCAAAATTCCGAAAAAAGGGGAATTTTTTACGGGTGCCTCGAAAAAAATTTTAAAACAAAAAAGGAATAATCCCCGTTGCGGGATTTTTATTGTTTAAGGTTGGGCCCAATTGGGAAAAATAAAATAAACAAAAGGCGGGTTTTTCCCCGCGTTTTTTTAAAAAAACCCATTTTAGTTTTAATTCGAATTTTTTGCAACAAACGCTTTTAAATTCCCGTTCCCTTTTTTATTTCCCGAGATAGAGCCCCTTTGGGGGAAAACCCGAAAGCGTAAGCAGCTACAATTTAAATTGTTCCCCCCAAAAAATAAAGGGGGAAAAGAAATTGAAATTCTCAAAAAGGGAAGGCCCTGGAAGAGAAAAAAAAGCCTTTTTAAATAAAACATTGCGAAAAAAACCCCCTCCCCCGCCCACACAAACCATTGAGAAAAGGCCCTTGATTAGGGTTAGCGAAACAAAAACTCAAGCAAACGGGGGCCGGGAAAATTTTTTCCGAGGGGGGGCCCGGGGTTTTTTTTTTTTTTTTAAAAACAGGACGGCCCCCTTTTTTTTTTTAAAAATTTCCCCCTTTTTTTTTTAAAATTTCGGTTTTTTCCCCAAAAAAAAGGGAGGGGAAAGTTTGGAAAACCCCCTTTTTTCCCTTTTTTAATAAAGGGGGGGGAAAAGTTTTATTTTTAAAAATCCCGGGGGGGGTTTTTTTTTTCAATTTTTAAAGAAAAAAAAGGAAAAAGGCCCCCCCAAAAGTTTGTTTTTAAAACCTTTGGAAATTTAAAAAATCCCGGTTTGAAAAAATTTTTGGCCGTTTTTTTTTTCCAAAAAATTCCCCTTTTAAAAAAACCCCCCCGGGTTTTGCCGCCATTAAAATGGGGCCGGGGGAAATGTGCAGAAATTTCCCGGTTTTTTTTAAAAAGGGAAAAAAAAAAGGCGTTTTCCGGTGAAACAAAAAAAAAAAATTTTTTTTCCCCCCCCTTCCCCCCCCCCAAAAACCCCCCCCCCGGGGGGTTTTTTAAAAAAGGTTTTTCCCTTGGGGGGAAAAAATGGCGGCAAACCGGAAGAGGCATTCCTACTGTGACGTCACGACAATACGGCAAACGCGCCATTTTCGTTTCTGGCGACGTCAGATTTCAAGATGGCGACGTCGTTGATCTAGGCAAACTGGGGGGGGGCGCTTTCTTCCGTCTTCTGTTTTCTTTCAGTGTATGCACTTGCGCCGCGTGTGTATGTTTCATCATATACAAGCATAGGACTACCGTGTTATTATGGTACAGGGGCGTGTGCGACATCGCGTACTTTTTATGTACGATCCATGTAAATGTGTGTGGCATATAGCACCGATTCGATTTAACAATATCAGTCTCTGTCCATCGATTTTTATATGAAATATATCAGGCCTGCTGCGGCGTCCGCGCGTATTAAACCCGGCACGTCGGCTTGCCAGTTTGATGCGCTAACCACTACACTACACGCGCCTTTGTCTCGTAATGAAGTTTCAAGTGTAGGAACAAATGAGATGGGTTTGCTGTCTACGCAAGTGACTAATTATTGTCGGAAATGGCACATAAATTTATATTCTTGTTCTCATTCACATGGGCATTCAACATTTCGATGAGTTGTCAATGTCTCCTATGCTTTCCACCTATGGTATGCAAATAGAAGTTTGGGCAGTATCTAATTTAACATTCGTACTGCTGACTTCACGATACTAAACTTAACGACAGAAGTTCCGTTCAAAGTCTTGGCACTCTACTCTCTGGGATATGGAACTCAAAAAATGGTAACGGCGAGGCGATTCCATACCAGACGTTTGTTCGCATAAGGGTATACTCTGTAATGTAGTAGAGCGTACAAATGGTTTTCATAATAACTTGCGAAATGCCTGCTCTTTCGTTTCAGGTCTTCCTATTTTGTCCGAAGTTGACGACACAACACATCTCAGAACACGATGCGAGAGAAAGTCGCACGCAAGTCTGGGATATTATCTCGTAGTTGTCTGGGTAGTTTGGAACAAGTATTGGTTTTTATCGTATGGCACCTCGCCATGAATGAATGTCTAAGTGTTGGCGTTACCTGTTTGTCGGCAGAGCGCTCATGGCATGGCCAAATACCTGGACTGTTGGCATATATCTATGTAGCGTATGTAATTGTTTCCATGGCAATGTTTCAAAATATGAAGCCGGTCTACGCTACACCCTTGATAAAAAATTGAGTGCCGAGAAATGCTTGATTGCAATAAATATTGGTCTCAAATCATCGAATAATCTCTACACTTGTTTCAGAAGGAAGGCAAATCAAATGTGACCCCGTGAGTTAAACAATTGCAAAAATTAGGCACTTGGGTAGGTTGCCTTAGCATGCTGCTTGCTAACCTAAACATACTGTTTCCAGTCGAGATTAGTGCGTTGTGGTTGGTGTCATGACGGGCAAAGAGTCATCTACTCAACTGTATTGAGTGGGTGTGTGTGTGCGTGCGAGAGTGTGTGTGACATTAGCGCGAATGATTGTTATGCATATTAATGTTAAAATATTTGACGTGATGCGGTATCGGCCTCTTCACAAGTTTCCTTTCGTGTGCCTTATTTTAGCAAGATATTTTCACATAACTTAACCCGATATATAGTAATTAATGTAACTAAGTTGTTTTGGAGCAACAAAAGCTCGTTCACAAGGTGATGTGTATTGCTGCACATGTTACTGGCATAATTGGCTGCTTTGCTCTTTATCCACCCAAGTACTTCTTAATACTACAAGTAAAACATATTCGGTGAAACACGTAACACTGGAAGATATTGCTAGGCCCCAAAAAGTACGAGCTGAAGTGGTTGCGAGGAAATTATTCGAAGCTTAAACCATCTTATTATATCAGTTCTGATCAGTCAATAGCGTGAGAAATAGCTCGAACAATCGTCTAATTAAAACGTCTCGATTGTGTTCTCATCTTTGTGATAACTGTAACATTAAAACTAAAGTCCACTCGCACTTGTTATGATACTATATTTTGCAAGCTTCGTTGATTCTGGTTAAGCACGAAATGGCTACATGTTAAAAACAAAATTTACCCCTTTTGAAGACTGTTGCTCCCAGTCTAACATATCGGGTTGGGAGTAAATTGCAAAATTTGGGGCCCGGCTTGTTTTTAAGGCCGATACCTAGGAAAAACAATAAAAAGGGGTTACAATATCCGGTATTAACAATGGAAACAATAACGTGATTTTACTCTGCCTCATCCCCACCCACGGGCCCCAAATGCGAAACCCCCAAGGAGGGTGAAACATTAAAGAAACTGGTATCTTTGCCCCAAATTGGCTCGGGAATAAAAATTTCCAAACCGGAAAAGGATTCCTATTGAGACAAATAGGGAAACCGGCCCTTTTTTTTCGGCACTCAATTTCAAGTGGCGACGCTTATTGGAAATGGGGGGGGCCTTTCTTCCCCTTCTGTTTTCCAGTGTATTTGGCCGCGGGTTGCACAAACAAGAAGGCACCTGTTATTATGGCAGGGGCTTCGAAACCTACTTTTTATTTCGACCAGTAAATGTGGTGGCTTCCCGATTTGTTTCAATTGTTTGTCCTCATTTTTAATAAATAAAGGCCTGCGCGGCTCCCCGCTATTAAACCCGGCCTCCTTCCAGTTTATGCGAACCACTCATAACGCGCCTTTGTTTTGAAATTTCAAGGTAGGCAAATGAAGGGTTCTGTCTAGAAATACTAATTAGTCGGAAAAGGAATAAATTCAATTCTTTTTCCCTTCACATGGGGAAACATTTTAGAGTTGCAACTCCTCAAATTTACCTATGGATGCAAATAGAAGTTTGGGGGGTTCAATTTAACATTCGTACGCACTTCACAACTAAACTTAACGACAAAGCCGTTAAAGTTTGGCATCACCCCGGGAAGGAAATCAAAAAAAGGAAAGGCGAGGCGATTCCCTACCCAACGTTTTTTGGCAAAGGGTATATCGAATGTGTAAGCACAAATGGTTTTCATAAAATTGCGAAATGCCGCCTTTCTTTCAGGTTTCCTATTTTGTAATATGAGGGAAAAACACACCAGAACACTGGAGAAAAGGACGAAAAAAAAAAAAAAAAAAAAAAAAAAAAAAAAAAAAAAAAAAAAAAAAAAAAAAAAAAAAAAAAAAAAAAAAAAAAAAAAAAAAAAAAAAAAAAAAAAAAAAAAAAAAAAAAAAAAAAAAAAAAAAAAAAAAAAAAAAAAAAAAAAAAAAAAAAAAAAAATTTTTTTTTTTTTTTTTTTTTTTTTTTTTTTTTTTTTTTTTTTTTTTTTTTTTTTTTTTTTTTTTTTTTTTTTTTTTTTTTTTTTTTTTTTTTTTTTTTTTTTTTTTTTTTTTTTTTTTTTTTTTTTTTTTTTTTTTTTTTTTTTTTTTTTTTTTTTTTTTTTTTTTAAAGGGATGTGTATTTACATTTATGGGATAATTGGGGCTTTCTCTTTACCACCCAAACTTTTTAAATACAAATAAGATATTCGGTGAAACACGTAACACTGGAAGATATTGCAGGCCCCAAAAAGTAAGCTGAAGGGTTGCAGGAAATTATTCGAAGTTAAACCATTTATTATACAGTTCTGACAGTACTAGGTAGTAGCCCAAAATCGCTAATTAAAACGTTCGATTGGTTTCTCATCGTGATAAAGTAAAAAAATAAAGTCCACTCGCACTTGAGATAATATATTGTGCAACTTCGTTGTTCTAGGTTATATTGACAAATGGAACCTTAAAAAAAGACTTCCCCATTCATGACTTTGGGCGCCTCTACACATACGGGCCTTCGGCAAATTGGAGAAAAGTCGGCCATGTTTTGTTTCTTCCCAGGGAGATACCTGAGGAAAAACAATAAAAGAGCGTTTCAATATGACTGATTCAAATTTTAAACAAGTGACGTATTCACTCATGCCTACATCCCTTCACCCCCTGGGCCTAAATGCGTAAATCCCCCCGGACGGGCGATATTAATTTAAAAAAACGGTTCTTTGCCACATTCGGCTCGCGGTAAAAATCCACTCAATACAGTTGAGTAGATGACTCTTTGCCCGTCATGACACCAACCACAACGCACTAATCTCGACTGGAAACAGTATGTTTAGGTTAGCAAGCAGCATGCTAAGGCAACCTACCCAAGTGCCTAATTCTTTGCAATTGTTTAACTCACGGGGTCACATTTGATTTGCCTTCCTTCTGAAACAAGTGTAGAGATTATTCGATGATTTGAGACCAATATTTATTGCAATCACAGCATTTCTCGGCACCAATTTTTTATCAAAGGGTGTAGCGTAGACCGGCTTCATATTTTGAAACATTGCCATGGAAACAATTACATACGCTACATAGATTAGCCAACAGTCCAGGTATTTGGCCATGCCATGAGCGCTCTGCCGACAAACAGGTAACGCCAACACTTAGACATTACATTCATGGCGAGGTGCCATACGATAAAAACCAATACTTGTTCCAAACTACCCAGACAACTACGAGATAATATCCCAGACTTGCGTGCGACTTTCTCTCGCATCGTGTTCTGAGATGTGTTGTGTCGCTCATACTTCGGACATAAATAGGAAGACCTGAAACGAAAGAGCAGGCATTTCGCAAGTTCATTATGAAAACCATTTGTACGCTCTACTACATTACAGAGTATATCCTTATGCGAACAAACGTCTGGTATGGAATCGCCTCGCCGTTACCATGTTTTTGAGTTCCATATCCCAGAGAGTAGAGTGCCAAGACTTTGAACGGAACTTCTGTCGTTAAGTTTAGTATCGTGAAGCTCAGCAGTACGAATGTTAAATTAGATACTGCCCAAACTTCTATTTGCATACGCATAGGTGGAAAGCATGAGGAGACATTGACAACTCATCGAAATGTTGAATGCCCATGTGAATGAGAACAAGAATATGAATTATGTGCCATTTCCGACAATAATTAGTCACTTGCGTAGACAGCAAACCCATCTCATTTGTTCCTACACTTGAAACTTCATTACGAGACAAAGGCGCGTGTAGTGTAGTGGTTAGCGCATCAAACTGGCAAGCCGACGTGCCGGGTTTAATACGCGCGGACGCCGCAGCAGGCCTGATATATTTCATATAAAAATCGATGGACAGAGACTGATATTGTTAAATCGAATCGGTGCTATATGCCACACACATTTACATGGATCGTACATAAAAAGTACGCGTATGTCGCACACGCCCCTGTACCATAATAACACGGTAGTCCTATGCTTGTATATGATGAAACATACACACGCGGCGCAAGTGCATACACTGAAAGAAAACGACGAAGAAAGCGCCCCCCCCCAGTTTGCCTAGATCAACGACGTCGCCATCTTGAAATCTGACGTCGCCAGAAACGAAAATGGCGCGTTTGCCGTATTGTCGTGACGTCACAGTAGGAATGCCTCTTCCGGTTTGCCGCCATTATTATTCCGCGCAGCCGAATGCTGGCAAGAGATACCAGTTTCTTTAATGTAATATCGACCGCGTCGCTGTGGGATTTACGCATTTGAGGCCAGTGGGTGAAGGGATGTAGGCATGAGTAAGAATCACGTCTACTTGTTTCAACATTGTTAATCACCGTGCATATTGTAACGCTCTTTTATTGTTTTTCCTCAGGTATCTGCGCCTGGTGAAGAAACAGAGACACATGGCCGACAATTTCTCGCACCATTACTGACCGACCAGGCCCGATGATGTGTAGACTGGCGACGCGGAACAGTCACTCGACAGTGGGTGAAGTCTTGTTTTTAACGAGTGTAGCCATTTCGTGCAATATAACCTGGAGAATCAACGATAGCTTGACATCAATATATGTATCATAACAAGTGCGAGTGGACTTTAGTTTTAATGTTACAGTTATCACAAAGATGAGAACACAATCGAGACGTTTTAATTAGACGATTGTTCGAGCTATTTCTCACGCTATGTGACTGATCAGAACTGATATAATGAAGATGGTTTAAGCTTCGAATAATTTCCTCGCAACCACTTCAGCTCGTACATTTTTGGGGCCTAGCAAAGTCTTCCAGTATTACTTGTTTCACCGAATATGCTTTATTTGTAGTATTAAGAAGTAAATTGTGTGGATAAAGAGCAAAGCAGCCAATTATGCCAGTAACATGTGCAGCAATACACATCACCTTGTGAACGAGCTTTTGTTGCTCCAAAACAACTTAGTTACATTAATTACTATATATCGGGTTAAGTTATGTGAAAATATGATGCTAAAATAAGGCACACGAAAGGAAACTTGTGTAAGAGGCCGATACCGCATCACGTCAAATATTTTAACATTAATATGCATAACAATCATTCGCGCTAATGTCACACACACTCTCGCACGCACACACACACCCACTCAATACAGTTGAGTAGATGACTCTTTGCCCGTCATGACACCAAGCACAACGCACTAATCTCGACTGGAAACAGTATGTTTAGGTTAGGAAGCAGCATGCTAAGGCAACCTACCCAAGTGCCTAATTCTTTGCAATTGTTTAACTCACGGGGTCACATTTGATTTGCCTTCCTTCTGAAACAATTGTAGAGATTATTCGATGATTTGAGACCAATATTTATTGCAATCACGCATTTCTCGGCACGGGAATTTGTATCTAGGGTGTAGCGTAGACCGGCTTCATATTTTGAAACATTGCCATGGAAACAATTACATACTCTACATAGATAAAAGCCAACAGTCCAGGTATTTGGCCATGCCATGAGCGCTCTACCGACAAACAGGTAACGCCAACACTTAGACATTGCAGTCATGGCGAGGTGCCATACGATAAAAACCAATACTTGTTCCAAACTACCCAGACAACTACGAGATAATATCCCAGACTTGCATGGGGTGCACCATTTCTCTCGCATCGTGTTCTGAGATGTGTTGTGTCGCTCATACTTCGGACACAAATAGGAAGAACGTGAAACGAAAGAGCAGGCATTTCGCAAGTTCATTATGAAAACCATTTGTACGCTCTACTACATTACAGAGTATATCTTTATGCGAACGAACGTCTGGTATGGAATCGCCTCGCCGTTACCATGTTTTTGAGTTCCAGAGTGTAGAGTGCCAAGACTTTGAACGGAACTTCTGTCGTTAAGTTTAGTATCGTGAAGCTCAGCAGTACGAATGTTAAATTAGATACTGCCCAAACTTCTATTTGCATACGCATAGGTGGAAAGCTTGAGGAGACATTGACAACTCATCGAAATGTGGAATGCGCCATGTGAATGAGAACAAAATATGAATTATGGCCCATGTCCGACAATAATTAGTCACTTGCGTAGACTGCAAACCCATCTCATTTGTTCCTACACTTGAAACTTCATTACGAGACAAAGGCGCGTGTAGTTTAGTGTAGTGGTTAGCGCATCAAACTGGCAATCCGACGTGACGGGTTTAATACGCGCGGACGCCGCAGCAGGCCTGATATATTTCATATAAAAATCGATGGACAGAGACTGATATTGTTAAATCTAATCGGTGCTATATGCCACACACATTTACATGGATCGTACATAAAAAGTACGCTAATGTCGCACACGCCGCTGTACCATAATAACACGGTAGTCCTATGCTTGTACATGATGAAACATACACACGCGGCGCGAGTGCATACACTGAAAGAAAACAGAAGACGGAAGAAAGCGCCCCCCCCAGTTTGTCTAGATCAACGACGTCGCCATCTTGAAATCTGACGTCGCCAGAAACGAAAATGGCGCGTTTGCCGTATTGTTGTGACGTCACAGTAGGAATGCCTCTTCCGGTTTGCCGCCATTACTATTCCGCGCAGCCGTATGCTGGCAAGAGATACCAATTTCTTTAATGTAATATCGACCGCATCGCTGTGGGATTAACGCATTTGAGGCCAGTGGGTGAAGGGATGTAGGAATGAGTAAGAATCACGTCTACTGGTTTCAACATTGTTAATCACCGTGCATATTGTAACGCTCTTTTATTGTTTTTCCTCAGGTGTCTGCGCCTGGTGAAGATACAGAGACACATGGCCGACAACTTCTCGCACCATTACTGACCGACCAGACCCGATGATGTGTAGACTGGCGACGCGAAACAGTCACTCGACAGTGGGTTTAGTCTTGTTTTTAACGAGTGTAGCCATTTCGTGCAATATAACCTGGATAATCAACGATAGCTTGACATCAATACATGTATCATAACAAGTGCGAGTGGGCTTTAGTTTTAATGTTACAGTTATCACAAAGATGAGAACACAATCCAGACGTTTTACTTAGACGATTGTTCGAGCTATTTTTCACACTATGTGACTGATAGGAACTGATATAATGAAGATGGTTTAAGCTTCGAATAATTTCCTCGCAACCACTTCAGCTCGTACATTTTTGGGGCCTAGCAAAGTCTTCCAGTATTACTTGTTTCACCGAATATGCTTTATTTGTAGTATTAAGAAGTAAATTGGGTGGATAAAGAGCAAAGCAGCCAATTATGCCAGTAACATGTGCAGCAATACACATCACCTTGTGAACGAGCTTTTGTTGCTCCAAAACAACTTAGTTACATTAATTACTATATATCGGGTTAAGTTATGTGAAAATATGATGCTAAAATAAGGCACACGAAAGGAAACTTGTGTAAGAGGCCGATACCGCATCACGTCAAATATTTTAACATTAATATGCATAACAATCATTCGCGCTAATGTCACACACACTCTCGCACGCACACACACACCCACTCAATACAGTTGAGTAGATGACTCTTTGCCCGTCATGACACCAAGCACAACGCACTAATCTCGACTGGAAACAGTATGTTTAGGTTAGGAAGCAGCATGCTAAGGCAACCTACCCAAGTGCCTAATTCTTTGCAATTGTTTAACTCACGGGGTCACATTTGATTTGCCTTCCTTCTGAAACAATTGTAGAGATTATTCGATGATTTGAGACCAATATTTATTGCAATCACGCATTTCTCGGCACGGAAATTTGTATCTAGGGTGTAGCGTAGACCGGCTTCATATTTTGAAACATTGCCATGGAAACAATT
>JAODUO010006313.1:0-13175 GCA_025642075.2 Ridgeia piscesae
ACCAAAACAAAAAAAAAAAAAAAAACCAAGAACCAAAAAAAAACCAAGTAACCCAAATAAAAAACCAAATACCAAGTAACCAAGTAACCAAGTAACCAATAACCCAAAAACCAGAAAAAACAAGAACCCAAATTTAAAAAAGAACCAAGTATCCAAGCAACCAAACAACCAAGCAACCAAGCAACCAAGCAACCAAGCAACCAAGCAACCAAGCAACCAAGCAACCAAGCAACCAAGCAACCAAGCAACCAAGCAACCAAGCAACCAACAACCAAGCAACAAAGCAACCAAGTAAACAAGGAACAATTTAAACGCGCATCCAAGTAACCAGGAAAACAAGTAACGAAGCAACCAGTATCCAAGCAACCCAGTAACCAAGCAACCAAGTAACCAAGTAACCAAGTAACCAAGTATCCAAGTAACCAAGTAATCAGGTAATCCAAGTAACCAAGTAACCTAATAACGAAATAACGAATTAATGAAGTAGCCAAGTAACCTAGTAACCAAGTAACCAAGTAACCAAGTAACCAAGTAACCAAGTAACCAAGTAACCAAATAACCACGTAACTAAGTAACCAAGTATCCAAGCAAGCAAGTACCCAAGCAAACAAGTAAATAAGCAAACTAGTAACCATGCAACCAAGTATCCAAGCAAACAAGAAACCAAGTAACCATGCAACCAAGCAATCAAGAAACAAAGCAACCAAGCAACCAAGCCACCAAGCAACCAAGCAACCAAGCAACCAAGCAACCAAGCAACCAAGCAACCAAGCAACCAAACAACCAAGCAACCAAGGAACAAAGTAACCAAGTAAACAAGCAACAATGTAATCATGCAACCAAGTAACCAGGCAACCAAGTAACCAAGCAACTAGTAACCAAGCAACCAAGTATCCAAACAACCAAGTAAATAACACCAGTAACCATGACCCCTACCAAGGAAGAAGCATCCAAGTAACAGCAGCCAAGCAACCAAGCACAAGCAACCAAGTAACCAAGTAACCAAGTAACCAAGTAACCAAGTAACCAAGTAACCAAGTAACCAAGTAACCAAGTAACCAAGTAACCAATCAACCAAGTAACCAAGCAACCAAGTAACCATATATCCAAGTAACCAGGTAATCCAAGTAACCCAAATAACCTAGTAACGAAATAACGAATTTCGAAGTAGCCAAGTAACCTAGTAACCAAGTAACCAAGTAACCAAGTAACTAAGAACCAAGTAACCCAAAAGAACCAAAAACCAAGTAATCAAGAAACAAGAACCAAGAACCAGAACCAAGCAACAAGAAACCAAGCAAACAACAACCAAGCAACCAAGCAACCAAGCAACCAAGCAACCAAGCAAACCCAAACAACCAAGCAACCAAGCAACCAAACAACCAAACAACCAAGCAACCAAGTAACCAAGCAACTTAGTAACCAAGCAACCAAGTATCCCAAACAACCAAGTAAATAAGCAACTAGTAACCAAGCAACCAACTATCCAAAACAAAACAACCAAAAAACAAGCCCAAGCAACCAAGCAACCAAGCAACCCAAACAACCAAGCAACCAAAACCAAGAACCAAGCAACCAAGAACCAAGCAACCAAGCAACCAAGCCAAACCCAACAACCAAACAACCAAAAACCAAACAACCAAGCAACCAAGCAACCAAGCAACCAAGCAACCAAGCAACCAAGCAACCAAGCAACAAAGGAACCAAGCAACCAAGTAACCAAGGAACAAAGCAACCAAGAAACAAACAACCAAGTAACCATGCAACCAAGCAACCAAGCAACCAAGCAACCAAGCAACCAAGTATCCAAGCACAAGTGCCAATTAACCAAGTAACCAAGTAACCAAGTAACCATGTAGCCAAGTAACCAAGTAAACAAGCAACCAAGTAAACCAGCAAACAAATAACCAACTAACGAATAACCAAGAACCAAATAACCAAGCAACCAAGTAACCAAACAACCAAGTATCCAAGCAGCCATGTAACAAAGCAACCTAGTAAACAAGCAACCAAGTAAACAAGCAGCCAAGTAACCAAAACCAAGCAAACAAGTAACCAAGCAACAAACCAACCAAGTAACCAAGTAACCAAGTAACCAAGTAACCAAGTAACCAAGTAACCAAGTAACCAAGTAACCAAGTAACCAAGTAACCAAGTAACCAAGTAGCCAAGTAGCCAAGTAGCCAAGTTAACCAAGCAAACAAGTAACCAACAAACGAGTAACCAAGCAATCAAATAACCAAGAAACCAAGTAACCAAGCAACCAAGCAACCAAGCAACAAAGCAGCCAAGTAACAAAGCAACCAAGTAACCAAGCAACCAAGTAACTAAATAACAATATAACCAAGTAAACAAATAACTAAGCATCCAAGTAAACAAGCAACCAAGTAAACAAACAGCCAAGTAAGCAACCAACCAAGCAACCAAATAACCAACCAACCAAGTACCCAAGTAAGCAAGTAAGCAAGCAACCAAGTAACCAAGTGACCAAGTAACCAAGTAACCAAATAACCAAGTAACCAAGTAATCAGGTAAGCAAATACCGAAGTAATCAATTAACCAAGTAACCAAGTAAACACGTATACAAGTAACCAAGTAACCAAGTATCAAAGTAACCAAGTATCCAAGCAACCAAGCAACCAAGCAACCAAGCAACCAAGCAACCAAGCAACCAAGCAACCAAGCAACCAAGCAACTAAGTAAACAAGCAACAATTTAAACGCAACCAAGTAACCAGGAAAACAAGTAACCAAGCAACCAAGTAATCAAGCAACCCAGTAACCAAGCAACCAAGTATCCACGCAACGAATTAACCAAGTAACCAAGTAACTAAGTAACTAAGTAACCATATATTCAAGTAACCCGGTAATCCAAGTAACTAAGTAACCTAATAACGAAATAACGAATTAACGAAGTAGCCAAGTAACCTAGTAAACAAGTAACCAAGTAACCAAGTAACTAAGTAACCAAGTAACCAAGTAACCAAATAACCACGTAACTAAGTAACCAAGTATCCAAGCAAGCAAGTACCCAAGCAACCAAGTAAATAAGCAAACTAGTAACCAAGCAACCAAGTATCCAAGCAAACAAGAAACCAAGTAACCAGCAACCAAGCAACCAAGCAACCAAGCAACCAAGCAACCAAGCAACCAAGCAACCAAGCAACCAAGCAACCAAGCAACCAAGCAACCAAGCAACCAAGCAACCAAGCAACCAAGCAACCAAACAACCAAGCAACCAAGGAGCAAAGCAACCAAGAAAAAAGCAACAATGTAATCATGCAACCAAGTAACAAGGCAACCAAGTAACCAAGCAACCAAGTAACCAAGCAACTTAGTAACCAAGCAACCAAGTATCCTAGCAACCAAGTAAATAAGCAACCTAGTAACCATGCAAACAACTATCCAAGCAAAGAAGCATCCAAGTAACTATGCAGCCAAGCAACTAAGCAACAAAGCAACAAGCAACCAAGCAACCAAGCAACCAAGCAACCAAGCAACCAAGCAACCAAGCAACCAAGCAACCAAGCAACCAAGCAACCAAGCAACCAAGCAACCAAGCAACCAAGCAACCAAGAAACCAAACAACCAAGTAACCATGCAACCAAGCAACCAAGCAACCAAGCAACCAAGTATCCAAGCAATTTAGTAAACAAGCAATTATGTATCCAAGTAACGAAGTTGCCAATTCACCAAGTAACCAAGTAACCGTGTAACCAAGTAACCAAGTAAACAAGCAACCAAATAAACCAGCAAACAAATAACCAACTAACGAAGTAACCAAGGAACCAAATAACCAAGCAACCAAGTAACCAAACAACCAAGTATCCATGCACCATGTAACAAAGCAACCTAGTAAACAAGCAACCAAGTAAACAAGCAGCCAAGTAACCAGGCCACCAAGCAAACAAGTAACCAAGCAACCAAGAAACCAACCAACCAAGTAACCAAGTAAGCAAGTAACCTAGTAACGAATTTACCAAGTAACCAAGTAATGAGGTAACCAAGTATCGAAGTAATCAAGTAACCAAGTATCCAAGTAACAAAGTAACCAAGTATCCAAACAACCAAGTAACCAAACAACCAAGGAATCAAGCAACGAAGTAACCATGCAACCAACAAACCAAGTAACCAAGTAAAAAATTACCAAGTAACCAAGTATCCAAGCAACCAAGTAACCAAGCAACCAAGCAACCAAGCAACCAAGCAACCAAGCAACCAAGCAACCAAGCAACCAAGCAACCAAGCAACCAAGCAACCAAGCAACCAAGCAACCAAGCAACCAAGCAACCAAACAACCAAGCAACCAAGGAACAAAGCAACCAAGTAACAAGCAACAATGTAATCATGCAACCAAGTAACCAAGCAACCAAGTAACCAAGCAACCAAGTAACCAAGCAACTTAGTAACCAAGCAACCAAGTATCCTAGCAACCAAGTAAATAAGCAACCTAGTAACCATGCAAACAACTATCCAAGCAAAGAAGCATCCAAGTAACTATGCAGCCAAGCAACTAAGCAACAAAGCAACAAAGCAACCAAGCAACCAAGCAACCAAGCAACCAAGCAACCAAGCAACCAAGCAACCAAGCAACCAAGCAACCAAGCAACCAAGGAACAAAGCAACCAAGTAAACAAACAACCAAGTAACCATGAAACCAAGCAACCAAGCAACCAAGTATCCAAGCAATTTAGTAAACAAGCAATTATGTATCCAAGTAACGAAGTTGCCAATTCACCAAGTAACCAAGTAACCGTGTAGCCAAGTAACCAAGTAAACAAGCAACCAAATAAACCAGCAAACAAATAACCAACTAACGAAGTAACCAAGGAACCAAATAACCAAGCAACCAAGTAACCAAACAACCAAGTATCCAAGCAGCCATGTAACAAAGCAACCTAGTAAACAAGCAACCAAGTAAACAAGCAGCCAAGTAACCAGGCCACCAAGCAAACAAGTAACCAAGCAACCAAGAAACCAACCAACCAAGTAACTAAGTAAGCAAGTAACCTAGTAACAATTTACCAAGTAACCAAGTAATGAGGTAACCAAGTACAAGTAATCAAGTAACCAAGTAACCAAGTAACCAAGTAACCAAGTAGCCAAGTAACCAAGTAAACAAGCAGCCAAGTAACCAAGCAACCAAGCAACCAAGTAACCAAGCAACCAAGCAACCAACCAACCAGGTACCCAAGTAACCAAGTAACCAAGCAACCAAGTAACCAAGTAACCAAGTAACCAAGTAACCAATAACCAAGTAATCAGGTAAGCAAGTATCGAAGTAATCAATTAACAAAGTAACCAAGTATCCAAGCAACCAAACAACCAAGCAACCAAGCAACCAAGCAACCAAGCAACCAAGCAACCAAGCAACCAAGCAACCAAGCAACCAAGCAACCAAGCAACCAAGCAACCAAGCAACCAAGCAACCAAGCAACTAAGTAAACAAGCAACAATTTAAACGCGCAACCAAGTAACCAGGAAAACAAGTAACCAAGCAACCATGTATCCAAGCAACCCAGTAACCAAGCAACCAAGTATCCACGCAACGAATTAACCAAGTAACCAAGTAACCAAGTAACCAAGTAACCAAGTAACCAAGTAACCAAGTAACCAAGTAACCAAGTAACCAAGTAACCAAGTAACCAAGTATCCAAGTAATCAGGTAATCCAAGTAACCAAGTAACCTAATAACGAAATAACGAATTAATGAAGTAGCCAAGTAACCTAGTAACCAAGTAACCAAGTAACCAAGTAACAAGTAACCAAGTAACCAAGTAACCAAATAACCACGTAACTAAGTAACCAAGTATCCAAGCAAGCAAGTACCCAAGCAACCAAGTAAAACTAGCAACCAAGCAATCAAGTATCCAGAAACAAGAAACCAAGTAACCATGCAACCAAGCAATCAAGAAACAAGCAACCAAGCAACCAAGCAACCAAGCAACCAAGCAACCAAGCAACCAAGCAACCAAGCAACCAAACAACCAAGCAACCAAGAACAAAGTAACCAAGTAAACAAGCAACAATGTAATAGCAACCAAGTAACCAGGCAACCAACTAACCAAGCAACTCAAGTAACCAAGCAACCAAGTATCCAAGCAACCAAGTAAAACCAAGCAACCAACAACCAAGCAACCAACAACCAACAACCAAACAAAACAACCAAGCAACCGAGCAACCAAACAACCAACAACCAAACAACCAAACAAACCCCAAACAACCAAGCAACCAAGCAACCAAGCAAAAAGAAAACAACCAAGAACCAAGGAACAAAAACCAAGTAAACAAACAACCAAGTAACCATGCAACCAAGCAACCAAGCAACCAAGCAACCAAGCAACCCAAATATCCAAAACAAGTCCAATTTAAACCCAATAACCAATAACCAAAAATAACCTGTAGCCAAGTAACCAAGTAAACAAGCAACCAAATAAACCAGTAAACAAAAAACCCAAATAACGAAATAACCAAGCAACCAAATAACCAAGCAACCAAGTAACCAAACCCAAGTATCCAAGCCCGTAAAAAAACACCCAAAAAAAACAACCAAGTAAACAAGCAGCCAAGTAACCAAGCCCCAAGCAAACAATAACCAAGCAACCAAAACCAACCAAGTAACCAAGTAACCAATAACCAAAATAACCCAAATAACCAAGTAACCCAAATAACCAAGTAACCAAGTAACCAAGTAACCAAGTAGCCAAGTAGCCAAGTAGCCAAGTTACCAAGCAAACAAGTAACCAACAAACGAAGTAACCAAGCAATCAAATAACCAAGAAACCAAGTAACCAAGCAACCAAGCAACCAAGCAACAAAGCAGCCAAGTAACAAAGCAACCAAGTAACCAAGCAACCAAGTAACTAAATAACAATATAACCAAGTAAACAAATAACTAAGCATCCAAGTAAACAAGCAACCAAGTAAACAAACAGCCAAGTAAGCAACCAACCAAGCAACCAAATAACCAACCAACCAAGTACCCAAGTAAGCAAGTAAGCAAGCAACCAAGTAACCAAGTGACCAAGTAACCAAGTAACCAAATAACCAAGTAACCAAGTAATCAGGTAAGCAAATACCGAAGTAATCAATTAACCAAGTAACCAAGTAAACACGTATACAAGTAACCAAGTAACCAAGTATCAAAGTAACCAAGTATCCAAGCAACCAAGCAACCAAGCAACCCAGCAACCAAGCAACCAAGCAACCAAGCAACCAAGCAACCAAGCAACTAAATAAACAAGCAACAATTTAAACGCAAACCCAAATAACCAGGAAAACAAGTAACCAAGCAACCAAGTAAACAAGCAACCCAGTAACCAAGCAACCAAGTATCCACGCAACAAAACCAATAACCAAGTAACAAGTAACTAAGTAACCATATATTCAAGTAACCCGGTAATCCAAGTAACTAAGTAACCTAATAACGAAATAACGAATTAACGAAGTAGCCAAGTAACCTATAAACAAGTAACCAAGTAACCAAGTAACTAAGTAACCAAGTAACCAAGTAACCAAATAACCACGTAACTAAGTAACCAAGTATCCAAGCAAGCAAGTACCCAAGCAACCAAGTAAATAAGCAAACTAGTAACCAAGCAACCAAGTATCCAAGCAAACAAGAAACCAAGTAACCAGCAACCAAGCAACCAAGCAACCAAGCAACCAAGCAACCAAGCAACCAAGCAACCAAGCAACCAAGCAACCAAGCAACCAAGCAACCAAGCAACCAACAACCAAACAACCAAACAACCAAGCAACCGGAACAAAGCAACCAAGTAAACAAGCAACAATGTAATCATGCAACCAAGTAACAAGGCAACCAAGTAACCAAGCAACCAAGTAACCAAGCAACTTAGTAACCAAGCAACCAAGTATCCTAGCAACCAAGTAAATAAGCAACCTAGTAACCATGCAAACAACTATCCAAGCAAAGAAGCATCCAAGTAACTATGCAGCCAAGCAACTAAGCAACAAAGCAACAAAGCAACCAAGCAACCAAGCAACCAAGCAACCAAGCAACCAAGCAACCAAGCAACCAAGCAACCAAGCAACCAAGCAACCAAGCAACCAAGCAACCAAGCAACCAAGCAACCAAGCCCCAAACCCAAAAACCAGCAACCAAGCAACCAAGCAACCAAGCAACCAAGTATCCAAGCAATTTAGTAAACAAGCAATTATGTATCCAAGTAACGAATTGCCCTTCACCAAGTAACCAAATAACCGTGTAGCCAAGTAACCAAGAAACAAGCAACCAAATAAAACCCGCAAACAAATAACCAACTAACGAAGTAACCAAGGAACCAAATAACCAAACAACCAAGTAACCAAACAACCAAATATCCATCAGCCATGTAACAAAGCAACCTAGTAAACAAGCAACCAAGTAAACAAGCAGCCAAATAACCAGGCCACCAACAAACAAATAACCAACAAAAGAAACCAAAACCCAAATAACCCAAATAAGCAAGTAACCTGTAACGAATTTACCAAGTAACCAAGTAATGAGGTAACCAAGTATCGAAGTAATCAAGTAACCAAGTATCCAAGTAACAAAGTAACCAAGTATCCAAACAACCAAGTAACCAAACAACCAAGGAATCAAGCAACGAAGTAACCATGCAACCAACAAACCAAGTAACCAAGTAAAAAATTCCAAGAACCCAAATAACCAAACCAAAAACCAAGTAACCAAAACCAACAACCAAGCAACCAAGCAACCAAGCAACCAAGCAACCAAGCAACCAAGCAAAACAACCCAAACAACCAAGCAACCAACAACCAAAACCAAACAACCAAAAACCAAGCAACCAAGGAACAAAGCAACCAAGTAAACAAGCAACAATGTAATCATAACCCAAATAACAAGGCAAAATCCCAAAACCAGGGAACCAAGCAATTGAACCCAACAACCAAGTATCCTAGCAACCAAGTAAATAAGCAACCTAGTAACCATGCAAACAACTATCCAAGCAAAGAAGCATCCAAGTAACTATGCAGCCAAGCAACTAAGCAACAAAGCAACAAAGCAACCAAGCAACCAAGCAACCAAGCAACCAAGCAACCAAGCAACCAAGCAACCAAGCAACCAAGCAACCAAGCAACCAAGAACCAAGCAACCAAGAACCCAAAAAAAACCCAAAAACCATGAAAACCCAAACAACCAAGCAACCAAGTATCCAACAATTTAGTAAACAAGCAATTATGTATCCAAGTAACGAAGTTGCCAATTCACCAAGTAACCAAGTAACCGTGTAGCCAAGTAACCAAGTAAACAAGCAACCAAATAAACCAGCAAACAAATAACCAACTAACGAAGTAACCAAGGGAAACCCAAAAAACCAAGCAAAAGTAACCAAACAACCAAGTATCCATGCAGCCATGTAACAAAGCAACCTAGTAAACAAACAACCAAGTAAACAAGCAGCCAAGTAACCAGGCCACCAAGCAAACAAGAACCAAGCAACCAAGAAACCAACCAACCAAGTAACAAATAAACAAATAACCTAACCCAAATTTTAAAATAACCAAAATGAGGTAACCAAGTATCAAGTAATCAAGTAACCAAGTAACCAAGTAACCAAGTAACCAAGTAGCCAAGTAACCAAGTAAACAAGCAGCCAAGTAACCAAGCAACCAAGCAACCAAATAACCACCAACCAACAACCAACCAAAACCCAAGAACAAAACAAGAACCAAGTAACCCGTAACCAAGTAACCAAGAACCAATAACCAAGTAAAGGTAAAAAAAAAACAATTAACAAAGTAACCAAGACCAAGAACCCAAAAAAAACCCAAACAACCAAGCAACCAAGCAACCAACAACCAAGCAACCAAGCAACCAAGCAACCAAGCAACCCAAACAACCAAGCAACCAAGCAACCAAGCAACCAAGCAACAAAAAAACAACCAGCAACCAAGAACCCAAAAACAAGTAACCAAGCAACCAAGTATCCAAGCAACCCAGTAACCAAGCAACCAAGTATCCACGCAACGAATTAACCAAGTAACCAAGTAACGAATTAACCAAGTAATCAAGTAACCAAGTAACCAAGTAACCAAGTAACCAAGTAACCAAGTAACCAAGTAACCAATACCCAATAACCCAAATAACAGGGAATCCAAATAACCAAGTAACCCAATAACGAAATAACGAATTTCAATAACCAAGTAACCAAGTAACCAATAACCAAGTAACCAAGTAACCAAGTAACTAAGTAACCAAGTAACCAAGTAACCAAATAACCACGTAACTAAGTAACCAAGTATCCAAGCAAGCAAGTACCCAAGCAACCAAGTAAATAACAAACTAGTAACCATGCAACCAAGTATCCAAGCAAACAAGAAACCAAGTAACCATGCAACCAAGCAATCAAGAAACAAAGCAACCAAGCAACCAAGCCACCAAGCAACCAAGCAACCAAGCAACCAAGCAACCAAGCAACCAAGCAACCAAACAACCAAGCAACCAAGGAACAAAGTAACCAAGTAAACAAGCAACAATGTAATCATGCAACCAAGTAACCAGGCAACCAAGTAACCAAGCAACTTAGTAACCAAGCAACCAAGTATCCAAGCAACCAAGTAAATAAGCTACCTAGTAACCATGCAACCAACTATCCAAGCAAAGAAGCATCCAAGTAACTAGGCAGCCAAGCAACCAAGCAACCAAGCAACCAAGTAACCAAGTAACCAAGTAACCAAGTAACCAAGTAACCAAGTAACCAAGTAACCAAGTAACCAAGTAACCAAGTAACCAATCAACTAAGTAACCAAGCAACCAAGTAACCATATATCCAAGTAATCAGGTAATCCAAGTAACCAAGTAACCTAATAAAGAAATAACGAATTAACGAAGTAGCCAAGTAACCTAGTAACCAAGTAACCAAGTAACCAAGTAACCAAGAACCAAGTAAGCAAACTAGTAACCAAGCAACCAAGTATCCAAGCAAACAAGAAAAAAAGTAACCATGCAACGAAGCAATCAAGCAACCAAGCAACCAAGCAACCAAGCAACCAAGCAACCAAGCCACCAAGCAACCAAGCAACCAAGCAACCAAGCAACCAAGCAACCAAACAACCAAGCAACCAAGCAACCAAGCAACCAAACAACCAAGCAACCAAGCAACCAAGCAACCAAGCAACAAAGGAACCAAGCAACCAAGTAACCAAGGAACAAAGCAACCAAGTAAACAAACAACCAAGTAACCATGCAACCAAGCAACCAAGCAACCAAGCAACCAAGTATCCAAGCAACGAAGTGGCCAATTAACCAAGTAACCAAGTAACCAAGTAACCATGTAGCCAAGTAACCAAGTAAACATGCAACCAAGTAAACCAGTAAACAAATAACCAACTAACGAAATAACCAAGCAACCAAATAACCAAGCAACCAAATAACCAAACAGCCAAGTATCCAAGCAGCCATGTAACAAGTAACCAAGCAACAAACAAACCAACCAACCAAGTAACCAAGTAAGCAAGTAACCTAGTAACGAAGTTACCAAGTAACCAAGTAATGAGGTAACCAAGTATCGAAGTAATCAAGTAACCAAGTATCCAAGTAACAAAGTAACCAAGTATACAAGCAACCAAGTAACCAAACAACCAAGGAATAAAGCAACCAACTAACCATGCAACTCACAAACCAAGTAACCAAGCAAAACATTACCAAGTAACCAAGTAACCAAGTATCCAAGCAACCAAGTAACGAAGCAACCAAGAAACCAAGCAACCAATCAACCAAGTAACCACGCAACCAGGCAACCAAGCAACCACTCAATCAAGCACCCAAGCAACCAAGCAAACAAGCAACCAACCAAGCAAGCAACCAAGTAAACAATTTAGTCGTGCAACCAAGCAAGCAAGTATCCACACAACCATGTTACCAAGTAACCAAGTAACCAATTAACCAAGTAACCAAGTAAACAAGTAACCAAGTAACCAAGTAACCAAGTAACCAAGTAACCAAGTAACCAAGTAACCAAGAAACCAAGTAGCCAAGTAACCAAGTAACCAAGTAATCAAGTAACCAAGTAACCAAGTAACCAAGTAACCAAGTAACCAAGTAACCAATAACCAAGTAACCATGTAACCAAGTAACAAAGTAACCAAGTAACAAAGTTACCAAATAGCCAATTAATCAAGCACTCGAGCAACCATACAACCAAGCAACCAAGTAAACAAGCAACAATGTAATCATGCAACAAACTAGCCTGGAAACCAACTAACCATGTAACCAAGCAACCAAGTAACCAAGCAACTTAGTAAACAAGCAACCAAGTATCCAAGTAACGAAGTTACCAATTCATCAAGTAACCAAGTAACCAAGTAGTCAAGTAACCATGTAAACAAGCAACCAAGTAAACAAGCAAACAAGTAACCAACTAACGAAGTAACCAAGCAACCAAATAACCAAGCAACCAAGTAACCAAGCAACCAAGTAATCAAGCAATTAAGTAACCAAGCAACGTAGTAACGGAGCGACTAAGTAATCTAGTAACCAACCATCCAATCAACCAAGCAACCAAGCAACCAAGTAACCAAGCAACCAAGCAACCAAGCAACCAAGCAAACAAGCAACCAAGCAACCAAGCAAAGAAGCAACCAAGCAACGAGGTAACCAGCAACCAGGTAACCATGCATCCTAGTAACCTAGCAACCATGCAAACAAGTAACCAACCAAGTAACCAAGTAACCAAGTAACCAAACAACCAAGGAATCAAGCAACCAAGTAACCATGTAACCAAGCAACTTAGTAAACAAGCAAACAAGTATCCACGCAACCAAGCAACCAAGCAACCAAGCAACCAAGCAACCAAGCAACCAAGCAACCAAGCAACCAAGCAACCAAGCAACCAACCAACCAACCAACCAACCAAGAAACCAAGGAACAAAGCAACCAAGTATCCAAGTAACGAAGTTGCCAATTCACAAAGTAACCAAGTAACCAAGTAACCATGTAGCGAAATAACCAAGTAAACAAGCAACCAAATAAACCAGCAAACAAGTAACCAACTAACGAAGTAACCAAGCAACCAAATAACCAAGCAACCAAGTAAACAAACAACCAAGTATCCAAGCAGCCAAGTAACAAAGCAACCAAGTAAACAAGCAACCAAGTAAACAAGCAGCCAAGTAACCAAGTAACCAAGTAACCTAAAAATAACCAAGTAA
>JAODUO010006324.1:0-12262 GCA_025642075.2 Ridgeia piscesae
TCATCACTGCTAGATACGTTCTTGTCATCTCCACTAGTTGGCACCTCGAGGCATGCAGGTGCACTCTTGGTAAATGGCGGGGGGACTGGAGGTGAAAACGGAACCTCCGCACTGAGGAAAGCAGACACAGACATTTTAAGCAAGCACGCAAGGCACACATCAAAGGCAGTTGGTCTTGCTCCACCAAATCTGTCTCAAGCATTGCAGATGGCACTGCACGACTACTGACACTACCTAACTTGGTCGGTCAGAAGCATTTGTGTCGAGTTGCAACAAAATGAGTCGTATGTACAACATTTTATTTCAAGAAAATATTGACATGGTAATATACAATGATTTATATTTTTTTCAACAAATGACACTATAATGACTTTTCTATCAACTGGCAATGCATTTTTGTCATTCATAATATTTACTTCCTTTTACATTTTTAGAACGACTACGTAATATTTCATGCATGAATTCTGTAAAACAGGACTGATAATTTGCAATTGTTCAGTCACTTATTTTGGTGCATCCCTCGCTGCATGGTGGAGAAGTATGGTACTAAAGGAATGTCTACTGTCTGATTCTGGCACTGGATTCCTTAAATGTTGTACATTTTAGCCAATAGCAGTGCCTAAATAGAATATATATTTGATAATGACCATGACTTGGGTGTGTATTTTGAACTTCAAATGTATTTTTCTCAGTTTAAACGTTTGTACCCAATCATGTTCACTTTGGCTAGAGTGAGCTAGGTCAATGGTCTATGCACCAGCATCATTGGAACACTTAGTATATATTCCATCCAATGGTATGTGTACTATTTCTATTTCTGAATACATGACTCATTCTGTTAGGACTCGACACATTTGTTACCTACTTATAAGCTATTAAAATTCGTTATTTAAAAAAAAACAAAGAGGCTGATCTTAGATTTATCAGCATTTAAGGAGTAATCAGAACTGGTGAAAAACGTGAGTTAAAAATAACACTACAACAGTCATGCAACATTTATATAAACTACTAAAGCAAATTAACAAACAAATCACATGCAAAATACTACAACAGAAATAAAAAACTGATAATGCCATTATTAGCATTTCCAAGCATAGCTAGACGCTGAAACGAACAGCGATCTTCTCAGTTTTCAACAGTCCACTCTGAAACTGTAGCTAAGTTGATTTGGATTGTGTAAGGCCTTGCTATTTTAAAATGGGAAGAAAATGCACTCCTGTGCCTATGACTATGACCATTGGCAGCAAAACAAACATGGCCAGGGAATAACAAGAAGATTCAGAGGAGACTCCCACCAACTCACATCAATTATTGTTCTCACAGAAACTGGTGTCGCAGCATAACTTACAAAATTAATCTTGTTAAAATTCTGTCTACATGCCTAGATTTTGTGCCTGTCATAGACAAGATTTAGTGGTTGGTAAAACTATATAGAGCATTTCAATTAAGAAGTTCTCGTGTAAACTTGACTGTGTTGTGAGAGTGCATTTGGAGTATGGACATATCGCGTGAATGAAATCCTACAAACATTGCTGTCATCACAACTAATCTGTAACTGACCCACAGTACAGCCACTGACCCACAGTACAACTCTGTCCCTACCTGCTGGAAACAGCTGATTCCTGGGGATCTGCTGCCACCTTAGATTGTACATCGGACTGTTGCGGTGACACTGACGACGACACGTCACCATCACTGCTGTCGACAGACACATCTTGCTCCGAGCTCTTGGGTGATTCTTTCCCACAAGGTGGCACCACTATATTATCACCTGACGCGACCTCGGCTTCGGTTTTCTTTGGGGTTTCCAGTGTCATCTGCACTGTCTCTGACAACCTCTAGTGTGATGTCTGCTACTACACTGGCGACATTCGCTTCACTTGAAGCACTGCAAGTACAAAGACATTGTCATTAACTCATTCCTCTTGCTCCATCTCACCTATATCTATAAGGCACCCACCTTTCCACGGCTGGGGTCTCTGCATGGGCATTACTGGCAGTAACCTCTGACCTTGTTGCATTGCTGACCTCTGTTGCAAGGTCAGCAGGTGCACTTGTACTCACTGCAATAAGTACATTGTGAAAATAAACAAATAACAGTACATCAGTTGTTGTTTTGTCAAATGGATATTGGATATATGTGTAGTAGTTATTCTGTCAAGGCTTACAAATGAGAAATTCTTTCACTGAATCATTGTTAAGTGACGTCTATCTAAAGACCTATAAAAAACAGGCAATTCATTTGTGAGCTTCGAATTATTAATGAAAATACACCAATGCACCATCAGATGTACACTGCCATTATTAATGCTGTCAGAACTTATATTGCATTTAAACTTAATATACAATTATCATTACATGAAATCACCGACCGACGACGAACCAACGGACTGACTTACAGTAAGCACACTGTCCTTCCGGTCGATGCGTAACCGACTCATTTGTCTCCATGGCAACTGGGGAATTTGTTCTTGGCTCGGGTGCCGTGCTGAAGAAACACAAAATGCTCCTAAAGAAGCCAGAACTTCAGTTCCAGATACTTACATTTCATTAGTACCTATCTAGCCAACTAACATCATTACAGTAATAATAGTCAGTTTTGTCCACATTTAACATTCACAAAGAGTCTTTGTCCCTACATCGTGAAGGGACAAATACTCTATGTTTGACTGTATGGTTATTGCAAGACTTGATGTGTAATTGTGGCTGCTGGAGAATGTTCATGGCTTCTTAGGAGCTTTGTGTATCTCAGACTTGCACCCATTGCCAGAACAACATCCCAAGTTGATGAGACAAATGAGTCGACGCATCGACCGGAAGGACAGTGGTATATGTAAGTACATGGCGACAAATGGCGTGTTTCATGTTGAAATTGTATATTATTTAAATAGAGTACTATTTGTCACATTATTGTGAGGTACTCTGTGCTTCTATTGGTGCATGTTTCTTAATCAGTCGAGCCAAAACTAATTCCCCAGTTTTTATGATGATGAGTCTTTAGTACGATCGCCAACTAACATGCTTATGTAAGTTTGTCAGTTTTCCAGCTCTTGATTTCAGAATGAAGTACTATTAAGTTAATGCAATATAATTTGACAGCAAAACTGCATGTTTGACTGTGTATTTGATTATTTCAAAGTACTATGATGTGTAAATTTATGGTGCTTGAAGAGTCAGCTTAACAATGTTCAGGAGATTTCTGCATGTTTAAGCCTTCAGCAAGACACCCAGCCTAAGTCCAAATATCCAGTTGACATGGAGACAAATGAGTCGAGTTATGACAATGTACTTCGTAGTACAGTGTGCTACTGTGCACGGGTCGTCCGGTCGGGTTTCAGTAATGATAAGAATAAGTTTAAGAATATAGTGACAGATAGTAATGCAATGTCTTGATTGCAGTGCTTTTAAGTGACGAATGTCGCTAGTGTAGTAGCAGACATCACACTAGAGGTTGTCAGAGACAGTGCAGATGACACTGGAAACCCCAAAGAAAACCGAAGCCGAGGTCGCGTCAGGTGATAATATAGTGGTGCCACCTTGTGGGAAAGAATCACCCAAGAGCTCGGAGCAAGATGTGTCTGTCGACAGCAGTGATGGTGACGTGTCGTTGTCAGTGTCACCGCAACAGTCCGATGTACAATCTAAGGTGGCAGCAGATCCCCAGGAATCAGCTGTTTCCAGCAGGTAGGGACAGAGTTGTACTGTGGGTCAGTGGCTGTACTGTGGGTCAGTTACAGATTAGTTGTGATGACAGCAATGTTTGTAGGATTTCATTCACGCGATATGTCCATACTCCAAATGCACTCTCACAACACAGTCAAGTTTACACGAGAACTTCTTAATTGAAATGCTCTATATAGTTTTACCAACCACTAAATCTTGTCTATGACAGGCACAAAATCTAGGCATGTAGACAGAATTTTAACAAGATTAATTTTGTAAGTTATGCTGCGACACCAGTTTCTGTGAGAACAATAATTGATGTGAGTTGGTGGGAGTCTCCTCTGAATCTTCTTGTTATTCCCTGGCCATGTTTGTTTTGCTGCCAATGGTCATAGTCATAGGCACAGGAGTGCATTTTCTTCCCATTTTAAAATAGCAAGGCCTTACACAATCCAAATCAACTTAGCTACAGTTTCAGAGTGGACTGTTGAAAACTGAGAAGATCGCTGTTCGTTTCAGCGTCTAGCTATGCTTGGAAATGCTAATAATGGCATTATCAGTTTTTTATTTCTGTTGTAGTATTTTGCATGTGATTTGTTTGTTAATTTGCTTTAGTAGTTTATATAAATGTTGCATGACTGTTGTAGTGTTATTTTTAACTCACGTTTTTCACCAGTTCTGATTACTCCTTAAATGCTGATAAATCTAAGATCAGCCTCTTTGTTTTTTTTTAAATAACGAATTTTAATAGCTTATAAGTAGGTAACAAATGTGTCGAGTCCTAACAGAATGAGTCATGTATTCAGAAATAGAAATAGTACACATACCATTGGATGGAATATATACTAAGTGTTCCAATGATGCTGGTGCATAGACCATTGACCTAGCTCACTCTAGCCAAAGTGAACATGATTGGGTACAAACGTTTAAACTGAGAAAAATACATTTGAAGTTCAAAATACACTCTCAAGTCATGGTCATTATCAAATATATATTCTATTTAGGCACTGCTATTGGCTAAAATGTACAACATTTAAGGAATCCAGTGCCAGAATCAGACAGTAGACATTCCTTTAGTACCATACTTCTCCACCATGCAGCGAGGGATGCACCAAAATAAGTGACTGAACAATTGCAAATTATCAGTCCTGTTTTACAGAATTCATGCATGAAATATTACGTAGTCGTTCTAAAAATGTAAAAGGAAGTAAATATTATGAATGACAAAAATGCATTGCCAGTTGATAGAAAAGTCATTATAGTGTCATTTGTTGAAAAAAATATAAATCATTGTATATTACCATGTCAATATTTTCTTGAAATAAAATGTTGTACATACGACTCATTTTGTTGCAACTCGACACAAATGCTTCTGACCGACCAAGTTAGGTAGTGTCAGTAGTCGTGCAGTGCCATCTGCAATGCTTGAGGGGGGGGGGGGGGGGGGGGGGGGGGGGGGGGGGGGGGGGGGGGGGGGGGGGGGGGGGGGGGGGGGGGGGGGGGGGGGGGGGGGGGGGGGGGGGGGGGGGGGGGGGGGGGGGGGGGGGGGGGGGGGGGGGGGGGGGGGGGGGGGGGGGGGGGGGGGGGGGGGGGGGGGGAAAAAAAAAAAAAAAAAAAAAAAAAAAAAAAAAAAAAAAAAAAAAAAAAAAAAAAAAAAAAAAAAAAAAAAAAAAAAAAAAAAAAAAAAAAAAAAAAAAAAAAAAAAAAAAAAAAAAAAAAAAAAAAAAAAAAAAAAAAAAAAAAAAAAAAAAAAAAAAAAAAAAAAAAAAAAAAAAAAAAAAAAAAAAAAAAAACTTGACTAAACCATTTTTCTAAATTGCTGATGTTTCCATTTGCGAAACTGTGAACCAAACTTTTTTTTTTTTTTTTTTTTTTTTTTTTTTTTTTTTTTTTTTTTTTTTTTTTTTTTTTTTTTTTTTTTTTTTTTTTTTTTTTTTTTTTTTTTTTTTTTTTTTTTTTTTTTTTTTTTTTTTTTTTTTTTTTTTTCCCCCCCCCCCCCCCCCCCCCCCCCCCCCCCCCCCCCCCCCCCCCCCCCCCCCCCCCCCCCCCCCCCCCCCCCCCCCCCCCCATGGTGTCCTTATGCATGGGGTGAGTCTGTCGTATCTTCCTCATGGTATCCTTGTGCATGGGTGAGTCTGTCATATCTTCCTCACGGTATCCTTGTGCATGGGGTGAGTCTGTCGTATCTTCCTCATGGTATCCTTGTGCATGGGGTGAGTCTGTCGTATCTTCCTCATGGTATCCTTGTGCATGGGGTGAGTCTGATCGTATCTTCCTCACGGTTTTTCCTGTGCCTGCATGCGGTGAGTCTGTCGTATCTTCCTTCATGAGTCATGGTGTCCTTGTGCATGGGGTGAGTCTGTCGTATCTTCCTCATGGTGTCCTTGTGCATGGGGTGAGTCTGTCGTATCTTCCTCATGGTATCCTTGTGCATGGGGTGAGTCTGTGTATCTTCCTCATGGTATCCTTGTGCATGGGGTGAGTCTGTCGTATCTTCCTCATGGTATCCTTGTGCATGGGGTGAGTCTGTCGTATCTTCCTCATGGTATCCTTGTGCATGGGGTGAGTCTGTCGTATCTTCCTCATGGTATCCTTGTGCATGGGGTGAGTCTGTCGTATCTTCCTCATGGTATCCTTGTGCATGGGGTGAGTCTGTCGTATCTTCCTCATGGTGTCCTTGTGCATGGGGTGAGTCTGTCGTATCTTCCTCATGGTATCCTTGTGCATGGGGTGAGTCTGTCCTATCTTCCTCATGGTGTCCTTGTGCATAGGGTGAGTCTGTCCTATCTTCCTCATGGTGTCCTTATACATGTGGTGAGTCTGTCCTATCTTCCTCATGGTGTCCTTATGCATGGGGTGAGTCTGTCCTATCTTCCTCGTGGTATCCTTGTGCATGCGGTGAGTCTGTCCTATCTTCCTCATGGTGTCCTTATGCATGGGGTGAGTCTGTTGTAGCTTCCTCATGGTGTCCTTGTGCATAGGGTTAGCCTGTCCTATCTTCCTCACGGTGTCCTTGTGCATGCGGTGAGTCTGTCGTATCTTCCTCATGGTGTCCTTATGCATGGGGTGAGTCTGTCGTACTTCCTCTGGTTCCTTGTCATGGGTTGCCTGTCCTTCTTCCTCACGGTGTCCTTGTGCATGGGGTGAGTCTGTCCTATCTTCCTCATGGTGTCCTTATGCATGGGGTGAGTCTGTCGTATCTTCCTCATGGTGTCCTTGTGCATGGGGTGAGTCTGTCCTATCTTCCTCTTGCCTCCTTTGTACCAGGGTGAGGTCTACCGCCTGTATTGTTACATCTTGCTGTAGTTCCGCTCCAATCCTCCCTTTCAGACTGCCTGATTGTAATAATATTTTCTACTAGATAGGCTTGGGAGAGTAAGCTATATGCAACATTCAAAACTTCGTTGACTCGGTGGGTAGAGCTTCGGTCTCTCGACTAAGAGAACCCGGGTTTGAATCCTGTGCCGCGGTGTTTAAACCTTGGGCAAGTTTTTTCACTCTACATTGCTCCAGTTCACTCAGCTGTATAAATGAGTACCTGGCTATAGACAGTGGTGGATATGTTTATGAGCAGCCTTTGCACATTAATTGTAGCATATGGCTGGCTCTTTCCCAGAGAAGTTGAGACGGTGTTTGATTGAACAAGGCTGTCAGGGAAGTAAAGTGCATTGAGCAGTCTTGAGGACTGGATACTGCGCTATATAAGAACTTATCTTTACCTTTCTTTTCATTTGACTGGCATAATTACTGCGAGAGATGTTGTGTCCACAGGTGTGTCATGTGTGACGTGTCACTAGTGTCACTATACGACGTGTGTCGTCTGTTACAGGGCGGCTGTGCAGGCTGCGTTGGAGCAGTACACAAGTGCCACGACCCACAACGGGCCGGTGTGACACGTCACCGACACACGACACCACCAACAAACAGAGGCATCGTCCTGGCTACTGCTTCACTGACCACTAGTCAAGCTGGACACCTCCACGACCACCACATGAACCCTAACCCCGCCACTCTCCACTCAGTCAGATGTCTCTCTCTGTGCAGGCAGTCGCACGAATCGAGATGACTTCAGTGAGGACACTCACCAGCCGTGGTGTCGCGCCATCCAGCAAGTTTTCTTTGCGTCGGCTTTAACGGTTTTTTTCTTTATTTAGTTTAAGTGGTTTCAGTGATGTCGCCATTGAAACATAGGCACTGGCTTGCTGCACTTTTTTCACTTGTTTCACAATAACAGTTGTCGCCGACACTGACTTGTTGGTCACGTGCACTGGCGATGTGGAAGTGTTTTATGCACAGGCGATATGGAAGGGTGTGCATGTTTAAAGAGAAACTATACGTTTTGGGTATTTTAGGGTATGTGCCCCTCGTGAAGGAGCCGATTTTAGTTAAAAGGTCATCTCTTAAAATCTACTTGAGATGTCTTTACCACATTTGCAATTTGGGACTTTCCACAAAACCGCACCATCAGAATTTCAAGAATTATCTAGTTACCATTGTGCAAATTGATAATTATTTAATATTTGACTTTCTGTTTATGCAGAATTAATACACTGCAAATTGGATAATATTGAGAAATAGTTTTTAAGATATGACATAAATTAAATGTCCTTTTCGCGAGGAGTATGACCCCTTGAAATGACACTGTAGGTACAAGTTTTGAGTTGTCACTGGCACCGACCACCATGCGTTACGGTGCTTAGTTTATGCAGACATTTACATACAAAAAATGCGAAAATTTTTTGGACTATATTAAAGCAATTCTGTAAGAAATAGTTTTTTTTTCTTAAGATACCTGACATGTGAAATATAAACTGTCATATCTTAAAAAACTATTTCTCAAATATTATCCAATTTGCAGTGTATTAATTCTGCATAAACAGAAAGTCAAATATTAAATAATTATCAATTTGCACAATGGTAACTAGATAATTCTTGAAATTCTGATGGTGCGGTTTTGTGGAAGTCCCAAATTGCAAATGTGGTAAAGACATCTCAAGTAGATTTTAAGAGATGACCTTTTAACTAAAATCGGCTCCTTCACGAGGGGCACATACCCTAAAATACCCAAAACGTATAGTTTCTCTTTAAACATGCACACCCTTCCATATCGCCTGTGCATAAAACACTTCCACATCGCCAGTGCACGTGACCAAGTCAGTGTCGGCGACAACTGTTATTGTGAAACAAGTGCACAAGCCAGTGCCTATGTTTCAATGGCTACATCACTGAAACCACTTAAACTAAATAAAAAAAAAACGTTAAGCGAGCAAAGAAACTTGCTGGATGGCGACGCTGGAGTGCTCACTGAAGTCATCTCGATTCGTGGCTGCCTGCACAGAGAGGACATCTGACTGAGTGGAGAGTTACATGTGGTGGTCGTGGAGTGTCCAGCTACTAGTGGTCAGTGAGTGCCAGGACGATCTCGTTTGTTGGTGGTGTTGTGTCGGTGATGTCACACCGGCCCGGTGGAGTCGTGGCACTTTGTACTGTCAGCAGCTGCACAGCCCCACTGTAGCAGGCGACAATGCGTATAGTGACACAGTGACACGTCACACATGACACGCTCTGTGCCAACATCTTCAGATATGAGTAAATGAGAAAATAAGTCTATATAGCGCAGTATCAGTCCTCAAGACTGCTCAATGCCTTTACTGAACCTTGTCAATCAAACACCGTCTCAACTTCTCTGGGAAAGCCAGCATATGCTTCATAATGTGACAGACTATATAAACATATCACCATGTCTAGCCGGACTCATTTATACAGCTGAGTGAATGGGCAATGGAGTGAAAAACTTGGCAAACCCGGCACAGGATTCAGAGCCGGGTTCTCTAGTCGAGAGACGCTCTACCCACCGAGTCACGAGTTTGATAGTGTGCATATAGCTACTCTCCCAAGCCTATCTAGTAAGAAACTGAGGAATAAGTATTAACAATCAGGCAGTGGAGCAGACTATGGAGACTACAGCAGATGAGACCCCATACAGGCGAGACGCATAGGCCCATGAGAAGAATAGCAAGGAGGACGATGGCAGAGCTCACCACATGCAAGTCATGAGAATGGAGACTCACCCCATGCATAGAGGAGCACCAGAAGATAGGACAGACTCACCCCACATGCAGAACCATGAGGAAGCGACAGACTCCCATGCACAATGCCATGGGACAGGCTCACCCTACTGCACAGTGAGGAACTAGACAGACTCACCCCATGCATAGACCCATGGACAGATGGACAGCCCCAACTCACAGGATGAACGATACGAAGAATTTTACCTGAGGAAGATGGTAATCAGAACTTCACCCAAGGGCATGAGCTACACCCATGCAGAGAAGACAGACCCTTGCAGGTAGAAGACAGACTCACCCCATGCAAAGGACACGTGAAGATCGACAGACTCACCCCATGCACAAGAACCATGAGAAATGCCACAGACTCACCCCATGCTGGGGACAAAACCATGAGGAAGTACGACACTGCTCCACTGCAAGACCATGAGGAAGATACAACAGACTCACCCATCCATGAGAAATACGACAGACTCACCACATGCACAGGATACCATGAGGAAGATCGACAGCTGCACACCATGAAAGATACGAAAGACCACCTTACCAGTCTAAGATCCATAGAGAAGATCGACAGACTCCCCATGCACAAGGAACCGTGAGGAAGATCGCAGACTCACCCCATCAAAGATAGAAGAATACGTGAACAGACTCACCCCATGCACAAGGACATGAAGGATACGACAGACTCACCCCATGCCTAAGGACACCTGAGTGAGATAGACAGACTCACCCATGCAAAGCTGAAGATACAGACTCACCCCCATGCACAAGGCCATGAGGAAGAACTCAATCTCACGCTGCATATGGAACCATGAGGAAGACATCATCTTGTGACTCACCTCTTTTCTTCTAGATCACTTTCGTTGGAGACGACGGCTCAGCGAAGGCAGCCTCTGGACACGACTCTGACTTTGTATCCTTTTAGTCTGTTCTGTGACTGTCGTCCTCTGTCACGTCTTTCTTCATGAGCCCACTGCGTGCCAGGAAACTGAGGAGGACGCGGCACGTGAGTGTGCAGAATCAACGACTGCCTCACACACTCGCAATCACAAACACACGATGCGTACAACACAGAACCAATTACAGACACTGCAGTTAAAAATATAGCAGATGTACAGGAACACATGCAGTTGAAACATAGAACAGACATGCGAGCACACAGGCAGATCAGACAAATACACAGAAACAGACGACACGACTAGGACAGACTTTTAAACAGTTTGGTTCACAGTTTCGCAAATGGAAACATCAGCAATTTTGAAAAATGGTTTAGTCAAGATTAAATCAATAACTAATGTAGTAAAACTGCTTTTAGTATGTTCTAAGATTCCTCCCATGAACCAAACAATTAAACAGCCCTAATATTATATGAAAGCAGCCAAACCTCGGCCACAATACAAATATCCACAGGACGACTTCATCCCAAACCTTATCAGCTCATTATAAACGATAAAAATAAACTACCCATGACGGTCACCCTAAATAACCTACTCAAAATTGTCCTCCTCCTCATCCTCCTGTTCATTCTCCTCCTCCTCTTTAGTGGGCTATGACCTCATCAGCCCTGCTGTCAGGAAACTACAACGACAGCCCATGCATGATGACGACATCGCAAATCATAAATAGGCAAGGGACCGCATGCAAAACAATGCAAATTCCTCAACAAAGTAATTATTTAGAAATTCTGTAACAAAAAAATAGCATAATAAAACATGCGAGAAGCTATTGTGTGAAGGTTTACTGCAGGAAGTCTTGTGGGGGGAGTCTTGTAGGGGGTATGTGCCAACATTGTAGCTGGCTTACAGAAAAAACCTCAGATACCGCAACACTTGCAACGGTGTGGCATTATGCTGCAAGCTAAAGAAATTATTTAACCGAAGTTTGATGAGAACCTGGTGCAAAGAAATAGACTAGAATTTGCCTTGCAAAATCATGTATGTTAAATTTAACTAAATGTCACATGATAGGGTTACAAATATCAGCCAGCTACGTTCAATACTGCTTCACTATTCCTGGATCTGTGCTACCTACTTGAAGTTATCACTCAAGTCATCATCGTCGTCATCATCTTCTTTTTCAGAATTGTATGGATACATCACTGAACTAGATACGTTCTTGTCATCTCCACTAGTTGGCACCTCGAGGCATGCAGGTGCACTCTTGGTAAATGGCGGGGGGACTGGAGGTGAAAACGGAACCTCCGCACTGAGGAAAGCAGACCACAGACATTTTAAGCAAGCACGCAAGGCACACATCAAAGGCAGTTGGTCTTGCTCCACCAAATCTGTCTCAAGCATTGCAGATGGCACTGCAAGACTACTGACACTACCTAACTTGGTCGGTCAGAAGCATTTGTGTCGAGTTGCAACAAAATGAGTCGTATGTACAACATTTTATTTCAAGAAAATATTGACATGGTAATATACAATGATTTATATTTGTTTCAACAAATGACACTATAATGACTTTTCTATCAACTGGCAATGCATTTTTGTCATTCTAAAATAATTGACACGATGATGACTTGA
>JAODUO010006327.1:0-15970 GCA_025642075.2 Ridgeia piscesae
TAATCCCGTCTTACGCTTTTTTTTCCCTTTGTAAGAGTGGCGCTGCAATGGCAACAATTTTGAAAAGTGGTGGCATTTTAAGATTTTTTTATCCCCATTCCCTTTTTGGCGAATTGTTGAATTAATTTGTTTCCCGTATTGGGACGCATCCCATTTTTGCTTTTTCGTATCGATGCGTCGGGGTGGCAATGAAATTTATGCAACTATCACTATCGCCAGCCCCATACTCATAATTCATTATTTACAACATACATACAAATGCAATTGCGAGAATTGAATAATAAAGGCGCTAGAGCAAAAACACTGGCGGAAGCAATATTAAAAAACAAATTAGGGAAAATATCTGAGGAGGCACATTAAAATCGGCTGAGTGCTAATGGGTTAAAGCAAGGCATAATCTTTATTTTAATTGGAACTACCTGTCCGAATTCATAAAAAATGAATATATGTAATATAATTGTTACTATTGCTATCAAATCAGACACAGCGAGCTAAACTAATTTAAATTATAAAACAGACAAATCAACAGCACTACGCACCCTTTATTATAGAACAATATGTGATTACCAACCACACATAGCAAGTGTTTATTTCCACCCAATTTTTGGGTCACGGCAAAAATAGAATATTTTTTCAACAGGCGCATATTACGCCGAATTAATGACATGGGTGTTTGGCGTGCTGCAAACATTACGTCCATCGACAATCACAGAATCATAACCCCAATTTTGGCCAATGTCAATAACAGTAGTCGTACATGACAGTAAGTAGTTGTAACAAATGTTTTAGCATGCACACTGCATTTTATTTTAAAACGGCTATTGCAGTGGTTTCAATGGAAGGCCTTGGACAGAAAAAATCAATTGCTCTAATAACAATGACAACATTTGAGATCAAACCGCTCTATAAAATGGCAATGTGCTGTAATAAAAGGTATTTTTATATCACAGGTTTAAGCGGAACTAATAATATGGCAAACAACAACTTTGTATAAAACGATCACACTCTGGGAGCATATATCACCATAAATATATAGTATTCATCGTAACATCACAAAAGCAAAGGGGCGTATCTGAAGCCAAATACCGACATACATAGGTCCTGTTGGTGCATTTAACCTCATATTCAGTGACAACGCATCTGGCGCCTAACATCGTGTGACATATTCATTTAGACTGGACGCGTCTGAGCCCAAACATCTTTGTAGTAAAGTCTAATTAGACAGGGCGCATCTGACACAAATATTAACCGACATTATTTAGTTATGCAGGGTGTCACCGTAACATAACCTGCCAAATATCAGCATAACATCGAATTGCAGTATTCGACAATAAAAGCCTCCTAATGTGCAAAAATATATATTCTATAACATCAGACACATTATCAAGCCAACAATATTCGATAACAGTTGATGCACTGGGCACCATGAAAAGTTCACAAAACGTCGTGATCGTAAGTTGACTGAAAGTCTCTCAGCCCACGACGACGATGACCCCAGACTGGAAGAGAAATAAGACTTTAACACGACACATCCAAAGACACGTGTGTTGACACATACAAGTGACACTAGTGGCTAACACACTTGTGTACATCTGTGTTAAATCACAAACACCTCCGTTACCTCCGATCTCTGGGACAACAGTCATGTCACCGTCCCCACACACGCCTCTGTCAATGTGGTGATGCCGTCCACACACCTGTACCGGCAAGACACGAGGTGGGGTAAATAGGGGGGGTGACATTTGACGTTTTTTCCTTTTTTTTAATCCTTTTTAACTTTGTGCACTGTCACCTGTTGCGTCACGTGACATTGTCTGATTCAGGTAATTTCACTCACACGTTTAAACGAGCAACGTCAATAAAAATGCGTAAGTAAACAACTACTTATACAACAACATTTTAATGAAGTTTGTTTTTCTCACGCACCGAGTCTTACTTTTTATTACGTGTCTCACCTAGTGTCGTTTATAAATCACCGAAATAATGATGACATTAAAATGTCAATAAATTACCAAAGAGGATCAGTGACAATGAGCGAGGTTTGTGTTGTGATTGGAGAGTGATGTCAACAACCAATGTCTCCTTACGCGAGGTATGTCAAGTGGGGACATCCTCCAAGCAGCCCGTTGACGATCTCACTCAGTCGTCTGTCCGTCACGTGACAGTGGCTAATGCTGTAAGAGAAATGACGTCGTGATTATTTACACCAATAACACGAATGACATTTCGTCTGACAAAGTCATTTAATTATCTCAACTGTCGCAAGACGCGTCGTTTAAACTAAATCAGGACAATAACAACTTAACATGTGTCGTCAATACTAAAAATTTAAATATACTCCCTAATTTAAATATTACTCACTGTAATTCACGCAGTCCTTTCATTGTCTCGAGGGCTGCCGCCAGAGCCCGTCCACCCTCGTCAGTCAAGGCACCGGGGTTGCGGCTCAAACTGTTAAATAAATTATAACCAGGATTAAAACACTGCAACAGATGATCCAGTTAATCAGTATCCACTTCGTTAAATGTCGTGTATAATAATTAAACTGTGCCGATAAACTGCAGCAGTTTGTGTTACTTCCGTAGAAATCGACGCTCAATGACTGCGTTTGTTAAACGCAATCTTACAACAGAAACAGTCCAAGTATTTATACTTTGTATCAACGTAAGTAAGAGTCCTGGGGCCAGTTTCATGTAGCCTACTTAGCGGCTACGAACGTTTACTTAGTGCTAAGAAGGTTACCATAGACAATGTTGCGTTTCATGTCCCCTACTTAGACTACGCAATAGACGCTATGCACTACTTAGCCTACGCCACCTACCCCCATTGCGTACATCCACTAAGTACTTCTTAGACACTTTCAAAATGGCGGCATTACGACCTGTACATCGACTGAATAACGGAGCAAGAAGAGGATTACATCGAGAGCGAGTGTTCAGGGACAGGTCACATCCCTTCGAAATTTACGACGACGCCGAATTGTTCAAGAGGTACCGTTTTCGTCGTGCTGACATCATAAACCTTGTAGATATGGTCGATGACAACGTTTCGGTTGCTGAACGAAAAGGTTCACGACACCAACGCCCTCCAAGGGGTTCTTTAGTTGGTAGTTGGGGATTTGTTTGGTGTCAGCAAGGAACCATTTTTAGAACTATACACCGAGTGGCTGCAGCTTCCTCGACTTGTGCCGAGACACGTTCGCTTCCACCCACAATGCGAGACGGAAGCCATGAAAGTCGTGTTCCATGCCGTGGCGAACTTTCCAAACGTTATCGGTTGCGTCGACTGACGCACAAAATCGCTACCCGGCCGTTAACGAGCACGAATACGTCAACCGAAAAAATGACCACACGATTAACGTGCAGCTGATATGTGACGCCGATGCCAGCATCATGAACTGTGGTTTTTGTTTGGGCCCCTCGGTCCATGGACGCCCGGGGGGAAATCCATGTTTACCAAATTTTAAACTCCCCCCCCCTGGAAGGCTTTTCCCCGGGGCGCGGCTCATGCTGAGAACTGGCCCGCCCTTTTTCCGTCGCAAACGCCGAGCCAAAACTTAAAAGATAGCCCTGCGCCTCTTTTCCCTGGAATGCAACGGAAAAAAAATACGCCTCCCCAAGGTTTACCTTTTCTTTTATAGTAAACTATTTACTGTTTCATGGGTTGTATTTTATCTTATGCATGTTGTCAGTTGGGACAAAGGACACTAAATCGTGCATCAAAAAACTTTATTTAATGAAGATGTAAGCATCCACAGTATTTCTATTAATATTTTACTTACACTCAGCTACCTTGCTTAATGGAACACTGTCAGTTTCCTTTAAAAAAAACACCGGCTGGAGCTGTCTGCACACAGGTCTAGGGCATATGTTTATTCAACAACAACATGACAATTTATTATACCATCTGTAATGTATGCAATTTTATACAGTATCAGCTGTGGTCCCACATTTCAATTTATTTACTTAAATGAATAGTATGGACATGTTGCTCTTGTAGTTGTTTCCAGTATGTGACAACTGTTTATTAACTAACTTGTCTGTATTTATTATTGCTACTGTGTACTGGTCTTATAAAACAATATTTTAGCAAATACATATCCAGATGTTTGTCACATCTACTTTTAGAATTTAAAAAATATAACGGTGACTGGACACAAACATCGTGTGATTTTATTCCGCAGTAAGTGTCACATTGCATTTTCTGTTAGGTATGAACCTGGCAAGGCATGCCAGATTATCATGGCGTGCATCGTGTTGCATAACATTGCTGTCAAGCTGAGACTGCCAGTGCCTGATGAAGATGACCATCCAGTGGATGACGACAATGACGGCAACGATGGCAACAACGAAGGAGGCGTTCCAACCGTAACAGGCAGAGCAAAGCGGGACAGACTGGTGCAACGATATTTCAGCGGGTACACACATTTTCCAAATCATATTATGTTATTAACATATTTTATTATAATTATAAGTGTACATTTGTTGAATTGTCGCTACGGTTGGCACTAATACAATGACACATTTCACAGGCTAATAACCAATAGCAGTCTCTTTACAGAAAACATTGTTCAGTCGTCTGATTCAATGTCTGACCCAATAGAGTCATTCACTTTAGGCGATACACCCATTTCTCG
This sequence comes from Ridgeia piscesae, assembly GCA_025642075.2. Lineage (NCBI taxonomy): Eukaryota > Metazoa > Annelida > Polychaeta > Sabellida > Siboglinidae > Ridgeia > Ridgeia piscesae. Next base: position 4,637 of record JAODUO010006327.1, read on the forward strand.
CTCTAGCTTCTGAACTAGCAGCGTCTCCTTGTAGGTAAGCAAACTAGTCAATTTGCATTCAAGTTTAATTTTCTTAACCTCTAGTTTTAGTTTTGCCACCTCCAGCTTCACTTTTTCTCTCTCCTCTGTCACCAGATCGTGGTAGTTGTCTTGTGCACGTCCCCTCTTTTGTGTGTTCGCCAGGTGAGTGTTGCTTGGTGGGACTACCCGTCGTTGGGGTGTCAGCATGGATATGACCGGCTTCGACGCCACGTCATCAGCTTGGAAAATGTCGACTGGGGTGGATGGAATCATCGCGTCGGCGGGAGTGGACACCACCATCGTGTTGTCATCAGTTGCCATGACCACCGCATTGACAAGAGTGTCGACCTGAGTGTTGACCTGAGACGCTTCTGAATAACAACTGGGGGGGCACGTTTTGCTACGGCACAGAACGCAATATTATTTGTAAATGTTATAAAGACAAATTGCAGCTATTACAAAATTCCTTTTTAATACTGTGTAAAATTACTGTAAATAACGTAGTGTAATGCGACAAGTAAATATTTAATTAAGCTGATTTCTTTCGTTTTATGAATGCTGCTCTTGTTCACAGAAATGTTGGGTTTGTTCACCTTTAAACAATGAAACATTGATTGGAAATATTGACCAATAAATTGGCATACATTTTAAATGTGTTGCAATTTGTTATTTAATTTGTGTTATCTGTATTGTATATTACAAAAGCCGGAAAGGAGCAACAATATAATTTTGAATATTTAAAGAAGGAAAAGAATCTATAGTAATTTGCGACATTACATGGTATAAAATGTAAAAGCGTAAGACTTTCACGAATATTAATAAATTTAGACTTCAATTAAGGACCAAGCATCATTGCCATTGGATGTTCATGCCATATCTATTTATATTCATGCCATTAAAATCACTGACACTTCTTACTCTAAATACTTAATCTTCCCGAACTAATACATTTTCGTGGTATTTTTTTCATATGAACAGTTGCAAGCAAATGTATTAGACAGATACAAAAAAATGGCAATATTAGAAGTAATCTAGTAAATGTAATAATAATCGAGGTATTCATTTTCTATTACTGTTGAGTATTTCAGTTAAATAAATATTCAGTCAGATTTCCCTAATTAATACCTTCTCTTCCCAGAGAAGCCACATCTCCTCACAAAGTACAAGTTATATTGTGACAGTCCCTGGGAAGCACTGCAGGAAATAAGCCTCCCCTAACATCTTGCTTTTAATTTTAGAAGCCATGCCACAGCCCCACCTGTACTGTTTGCTCTGTCAGTATGGTGTGAATGACTGGGCAGTTAGCTGCTAAATCCCTGTCCATTATGTTTAAGTATAAACTGTAAACCTATCTAAATCCCCAACTATTTTGTTTGTCCCATCTGATATATGACATATTTGAATTGGATATTATTGCTAATATGATCCCTAGGATTTGAAATGTTGTTATTGTATAATTTGTATTTGATAATGTGTATTTGACATTTAAAAGGGAACATTTGAAATTATTAAATGCATCATATTTGTATTTGATTCAGAAACCATAAATTTAAATATCTGTTCCCAATCCTTCTCTGAGTACACAATTGCAACTAATACTGTGTGCATGTGTGCGTGTGTGTGCGTGCGTGCGTGCGTGTTTGTGTGTGTGTATACATGCCTGATGTGTGTGCATGCTATAGCTGGCCTGCCATCACAGCACAGTCAAGTCATCGGCTAGCTATTCCTAGATCCTTTCACTAAGCAGTTTTATCTGAAGCCATGAATGTATTTTATATGACAATACTGATCATTGTTTCACCAGTGGCTCAGGCATTGTATGCACAGTACCTGGGACTGGAGCCAATGCCAATTCAACAGGGCAAATTGAAGAAGTTGGATTCATTTAAGTTCCAACTGTCTGTGCGATACATGCTTATAATGTGACGTGCTATCTGTCTGCTATTTGTTACAGTATCACTATGATACCTTTAGTTTGTAGTATCATGATACATGGACATCTTGACTTTAGTATCAATCCAGTATTAAATGGTTCATTCAACACATGAGAAAGTCATCTGATTAATAATAATAATAATAGCATCTGGATAGTGGATAGCAGTTAGCAGTAACACTAGATTTTGGCACAGCAACAGAAAAAGAATGACACCTGATTCCATGGGCATGGAGGTCGCCTTTACGGTAGAAACAGGATATTCATTAAAGTAATCATGATTACATTCTAAAGTAATCGTACTCGTACTCGTACTCGAGTACATTCTAAAGTAATCGTACTCGTACTCGAGTACATTTGTTTTCAAAGTACTCGTACTCATGCATGTTCAGAGTAATCGTAGTCGTACTCGAGTACATTTGTATTGTACTCACTCCATCTCTGATTTGTTTACAAAAAAACTGGCTAATTTAACTACTTTTCTATAGTTAAGCAGGTCCTTTTAAATATTCAGCAGTTATTTAAGCGTCTACTAAGACCTACTCCGAAAATCTATGAACAATAAATGTGTAACGGTAAAAGTACTTTCATGGCATAACTTCAAATAGTTGCGTGTATTTATTTAATGTCAGGCACACTTTGAAACCAACCAATTGGAATAACACCGCCTTGGTGGGAAACATAAATTAAAACCGAATGCAGTCACAGCAATTTTCTTGTATCCACCAAAGGTGGACGACGAGCATAAAGCAAGAGGTTGTTGGCAACACATGGTCAGTTGAGCTCATAAGTCGTGTTCAAGTTTGTCACGAAAAGAGAAAAAGGGTAATGGTGATATGTTATGAAGCCATACGTTCTCGTAGAATGTCAGTATATATTTTAGTACCAGCGCATAGTGTGCCGTTCATATCATAAACGATTTCAAATACGTAAACGCATGCATACACACAGTCACACAAACACACGCACATGCACATAGTCACATCCACACACCACACGCACAAACAAACACACACACACACCACACCCCCCCCCCCCCACACACACACACACACACACACACACACACACACACACACACACACACACACATACACAATCACTCACACACACACACACACACACACACACACACACACACACACACACACATCCAAACATACACACACAAGGGTATGAGCGTTAATGTTTAATAAACACAACAGAAAAAGATAGTGACATGTATTTACAGTTTGACATTGAAACCCCCAACTTCATGTAACGGGCATTCAAGTTGCACCGTGCCACAAGGGTCTGTGTTGGGATCGCAACTGTACTGCATGCACCCAAAGCCAGTTATATATTGATCAAAGTAACACAATCTTTGTTACCAGTTTGTTACACAGACGACGCACATATATTTATCCATCAAGTCTTCGTCTGTGTTTGGGTGACTATTACATGCTATCATATCTAAAATATGCGTTGCCCGCTTAATTACGAGGACACGCAAGTTCTGCACATAACGCCTGTATTACGATAACTCCAGTGAAATACCTGCTGTGCTTTAAGACATACGTTCAAGGTGCTCAACGGATTGTCACCGTCATACATAAATGACATTGTACAGAAGCCCTAAGATCAAAGATCAGTTGTCGTACTTGTAACACGGACTGTGTAACCTATGGTTAACATTCTTTCAGCGGTCAAGCGGTTATACTGTGCAATGACTTGCCCGATAAGTTCATTAAGATTTAAAAATTTTAAAAAAGATTGCCACCTAGAGATTCAACTCTAGATGGCAGGTGGACTAGGAAGCCATTTGGCTTATCGAGAGTCCAACCTATCTATCTAAGTATACCCCGCCCTTCTTAGGTATATGTCAATTGTATTTTTAAATATATTAACACTGCTAGCACCTACACAATCAGCTGATAATCTGTTCCATTCGTTTACTGTTCTTTGTAAAAATGAAAATTTTCTAATATCTAGTCTACACTGCTTTTTTGCTAATGTAACTCCATGCCCCTCTAGTCCTTCTTTCTTCCTTGACTGAAAAAAATTTTTCAATTTTTCATATCCTTTCAATATTTTAAACACCTCAACCTGATCTCCTCTCAATCTTCGGTTTTCTAGTGTTTTTAAAACCACATTCTTTTAGACGCATTTCATAACTAATTTTCCCCTGAGTTTTGGTATCATTTTGGTTGCTCTCCTTTGTACCCCCTTTCTACTTACCCCAATACCCTTTTTGGGGTTATGGCCTCCATGCTTGTATACAATATTCTAAGTGGGGCCCTAACTATTGTTTTATACCGGTATTATTTTTTTTTCTTTGTACACTATTTTCGCCTAATTAATCCAAGAATTTGGTTTCCCTTCGCTGCTGCAATTCCACCTGCTCTGATACCTTCATGTCAGCACTAATAGTTAACCCTAAGCCCTTTTTCCCTTTTAAGGTAGTATTTAGTACAGTATCACTCTTTGTTATTGTGCATCTTCATTCCCATGTCCTGTGTGAAGGCACTTACCCCTTTAAAAAAAATTAAACAGATTTGCCACTTCTCAGACCATTCTATCAACTTATTAAGATCATCTTGTAAATGCTGTCTATCTGCACCCTTTTTTAAATTTTCCCTTTAAACACTTTTGTGTCGCCCGCAAACTTCAACACCTTCCTTGTTATTTTTCATCATCCAAATCATTGATATATATTAAGAATAAAATAGGTCCCAGTACTGATCCCTCGGTACTCCACCCCAAAACCGATTTCCAGTTTGAAACCCCCCCACCAACTACTACTCTTTGTCTTCTACCAATAAGCCTTTTTTCTATCCAGTTGTTTATTCCATTTCCTATGCCATGGGCCTTTAGTTTAAGTAGTAGTCTTTGGTGTGGCACTTTGTCAAAGGTTTTTTTTAAAATCAAAGTAGATTATATCTACTGGTGATCCCTCATCTAGCCACTTTGGACATCTTCCAAAAAACATAACATATTTGTTAAGCATGCCCTTCGTTTTAAAAACCCATGTTGAGATGGGTTTATCAATTTTTTTTTTAAAAAAGGAAAAACCGGGTTTTTAAATTAGTCTTTTTTAATAGTTTGCAAATCACCGATTTTAAAACTCAATGGTCTATAGTTCCCTGACTTTTTTCCCGAACCTTTTTAAATAATGGTATAAGGGTTTGCTTCTTTCCATTCAAACGGAACTACCCCCCTCCTTAATGACAAATTGAACACTGTTGAAAACGGATGCTGATTTTTTCTAAAATTTTCCCAAATAGTAATTTGGGAGGTCCCACCCACTCCGGGTGATTTATTATCCTTCATATCTCTTATTTTCATAGCTACCATTTTTGGGGGTTACAATTAGTTGTCCTAAATAGTCAAACTCTCTCCCTTCGAATTTAGTCTCAAGTACTGGTAATATACTAATATCTTCCCTGGTAAACACCGAACTAAAGTACTCATTTAGGTTTTCTGCCATTAAGAACCCCTTCTGTTATTATTTTTTCCATCACTACCTTCTAGAGGACCGACCTTACCCTGAATTTTCCTTCGAACAAAATAAAAATTCTTGCTGTCATGTTTTATTTTAAAAAACAATTTTTTGTTCGTAGTTTTCTCTTTGAATTTCTAATTTCAGCTGTGGTTTGATTAAGTGCTTCTTTAAAATGCTATAGTCTTCTTTTGGGAAATATGTCTTCCACATCATTTGCTTGTACTTGATTTTTCTAATGGTTTCCCCTTCAATAAGTGTTTTTTCTTTGACCGTTTCCCCTTTTTTTTAAAGGGGGACAAATTTGTCAACGAGCAGTCAATTTCACTCTTTAAAATTTTCCCAAACATTCTGTTGCTGTTTATTCTTAGTGTGTTATTCCAGCCCTTTTTCCAAATTTCCCTTTCCCTTTTTTTCCCTTTGTGAAAATATTTCCTGTTCCTTATTTTTTTTCCCTTCTCCCTTTACTTTGATGAAAAAAATGTATCTGGTTTTTATCACTAACCCCAGTGGCTCACATATCTTGACATTATCAACAAATTCCTTCTGTGAGTTCAATACTATGTCTAACACGTTCTCCCCCCCTGGTTGCTTCTAACACATGTTGAGAAAGGAAACTATCTTGTACTAAATTTAAAAACTCTTGATCCTCTTTTCCCGGTACTCTGTAGAGATGTCCACTGTATATGCCCATGGTTAAAATCCCCCATAATAATACAGTCCCGTTTACTCATTTTTTTAAGCGTTATGTTTTTTTTCATTCTTTTCCCATGCTTATGTTTGGACTCCGATACACTAACCCAACAGTTAATGTTGACTTTCCTGTAACTATGTTACACCAGACAGCATCTTCACATTCTGCTTCTTTTACTAATTTTATTTCATAAGCTTGGATGGATTCTTTAATATATAAAATAACTCCGCCTCCCCTTCTTCCTAATCTATCTTTCCTAAACATTACATACCCTGTCATTCCTAATTCGGGGTCTGAAATGTGGCCCAAGATTTAGTTATACCTATTATGTGAGGGTCAATTCTTCTACCATAATGTTTAGTTCATTTCTTTTGTTTACTATCTCCTTGCATTTAAACAAACACATTTATAAACCCAAAATTTCCCTAGGGCTTTCCAGGCTGTTCTTTGTTTATGTCTTTTTGCTATCTTTATCTATGCCTCTAGTATTTGGCTTTCTGTGTATCCCCCCCGCGAAACTAGTTTAAAAATTCCCTGTTTTATTCATCCATCAAAAAAGGGTTTTCGGGGAAAAACTTTCCCTTTCCGCAGATGGAGGCCATCTCTCATAAAATTCTTTTTTACCAACAAAATATCCCCACAAATCTACAAATCCAACTCCTTCTTTTTCCCCATCTGCTCTAATAGTCCGTTAATGGCCATCCTCTTGCAATTTCTAAATGTTGTTCCCCCCCTCATCACCGGCAAGATTCCTGGGGTATGATCTGTTCAAATCTCGTCTTCTTCAGTGTCTCCCACCAACTCTCTGTATCTCTTTACTATCCTGGTTGTTCCATCCCTGTCTGCATTGTTCGTCCCTACATGTACTAATAAAGACCCCCCCTTTGGGCCCTGCCCCAAAACTTTCTCCCCTTCAATCACATGCTCTATCCTAGCCCCCGGAAGACAAACAACAACGTCTTCTCCTTTGCTTAATTTTTCTGTCTTTCGCAAAAGGAGTCTCCCATAAATACCCTTTCTGTTCTCAATGCCCCTCGATCACTGCTTCAGAGTAGCTCCTCCGTTTTGCATCTCCCTGGGTTTCTGACTTTTTCCCCTGCCCTTTCTCTGTTGTTCCTTTCTTTCCGGTCTCTTTTCTTCCTGTCATCGTCCTTGTTATTGTTTTTTGTTTGGTCACATCACCTCTCACTTCCTTTCTTCCATTCGTCTTAACTCCTGTCGCATCTACTTCTCTCATCTCCTGTCCCCTTGTCCCTCCCTCCTTCTCTACTGTCACTTTCTCCCCTGTCACCTTCCTGCATGTCATGTTTCCTTTTTGTTCTTTCTCCATTTGTTGTCCTTTCAATCACCCTCCCCCCACTCTGCATCCCCCTTTTTAATATCCGTTAGCCTAGCTAACTCTGCTGTCAGACAGTCCACTTTCCAACACCCTAAACATTGGAACGTAAAACCCCTTTCCCCCGTTGTCTCCGACCAAGTTTTTCCGCACCCCGATACGGCAAAATCCACCAAGCTGTGGCAGTGGTTACACACCAAGTGCCTCCTTGCCTTCACCTTTCCGCTTGCCAGGTGCCAAATTTTTTACGATTTGTAAAAAACAACTCTTAGTTTAAACCAACTTAGTCTTTAGAAAGACTGTTTGTTTATTTGTGCAAAAGCACACTTTATGTTATAAAAAACTTACTACCTATGCTACCATGAACAATAAGTTTAGTCTGTACTGGTACCGTTCCCTGGGGGAAACGTTGGAAAACTACCTATATAAACAAACAAAGGGGTTTTCCCACTAAAACGCTTGTTTATTTTTAATAACAATGATACCTATTCACATTTTTTTCTTACATATGTAGTTGTTACTCTTATTGCTTTATCTCTTATATACTATATCAAATAAAAAGATTTGCTCAATCTTGTTTACAATTTGTCGAAGCCTAGATTACCCTTTTATCACCCACTATACTAATCTGTTCAAAAATACTGTTAACTAACAAACTTTAACCAAAACTACTACTCAATATATGACCAGTACCACTTTATGAATAACCTTAATACAAGAATAATACTTATCAATCAATATTTCCGCTTGTTTTTCAAATTTGATACACCACCAATTTCAAACCTCTACATCTCCCAATTTTCCCGCCAAAAGGTGAAACACATTTAAAAATACATCTCGTCAAACAGGCATACAACCGAATCACTCTCGTTTTAATGCCATTGCTATTATAACGTTTATTTTTTATCTGTAATATATTATTCATATGCTTACTATTAATGTAAATGTTATATATTTATTTATTTGCTATTTTGATAAGCTCTTGTACAATTGTTTTATTAAAAAATTGTTTTAATATATTTTATAGTTTAGTTTCATTTGTCAGTTCTATGTAAAGCTCCTGAGAGTATTTTATCTTACGCCGACACGGGCATTATATACATACCTATAATGAAGGGTTTCTCCCCAAACAAGAGAAGTAATAGTGCGTGGTCAGGTATATTCACACATCTCTTAATATCCATCAAGTCTTCGCCGGTGTTTGGGTGACTACTACATGGTATCATATCTAAAATATGCGTTGCTCGCCTAATTATGAGGACACGCAAGATCTGCACATAACGCCTGTATTACGATAACTCCAGTGAAATACCAATAACACTACCGAACTAAGAATGTGCCGAATCACTCGCTAACAAGTTCGCAGACTACTTCGATGAAAAGATCCAGCGTATTCGCACCACTCTACAAACGCCACACTCCTGTGCTGTCGACTGTACTGTGTGCACAAATCGCCCTGACACTGACTGCCAGCTGTCAAGCTTCGTAACAGTCACACGAGCGGAAATCTCACAACTATTAAGTAAGTCACCGTCCAAGACATGCAAACTTGATCCGATGCCTACACATTTCACAAAACAGTGTCACGACGTCATGACAGAACCAATTACGAACATTATCAACAAGTGTTTGATAGACGGAATGCCCGATGAGATGAAATCTGCTATCATCACACCCATTTTGAAAAAAAGTCAAGACTTGACAGTAAAACGTTGAAAAGCTATCGACCTATATCGAACATGTCCTTTCTGTCAAAGTTACTTGAGAGAGTTGTGGCAGACCGGTTGATTGCACACATGCGTGAAAATTATCTCTACATGCCGTTACAATCAGCATACCGGCAAAACTGCAGTACCGAAACAGCACTACTACACGTGCATGACAGCGTAATCCAGTCCATCGACGAACGCAAAGGTGTGATTTTGTTGCTAATCGATCTGAGCGCAGCATTTGATACGATTGATCACGCTATTCTTCTAAGCACATTGAGTAACACCATCGGCGTCAAGGATCGATGCTTGTCATGGTTCGCTGCCTACCTACAACACAGACAATACACGGTGTTGATTGCCGGTGAACAGTCAAAATCACACAAGCTGACATGTGGTATCCCGCAAGGGTCAGTCCTCGGACCACTGTTGTTCACGATTTATATGACCCCTCTTTCGTCACTACTTAAAGGGCAAAAAAAGGCAACGGTTTCGTATCATACACTTAATAGAGTTTATACAAACTAACAATTTCCACATATACTCAATTTTTTAACGTCAGCGGTTTACTCAGAATGTGACCTTAAAGTCTAAAAATCTAAAGAAATCCATGATGGCCTAGACACCACCATCTTAACCGGTGACGTATTCGTTTGGCTTGGCCTGGCCAATAAGCGCGCGGCATTCTAGGTCTCTGCTGAGGCCGGTCAGCTTCCTGCGACGTCAGTACGCTTGCCTACGGCACAACAACATCGAGTCTTCGTTTAGTTGGCGTGACATGTAGCAGCTGCTTAGACCTAAATCTGTGGTCAACAAGTAATTATGAAGTAGACATACATCACCAGTGGATGGAACAAGATCCAACAAAACGTCGCCGACAGTCGTCTTCTTAAACCCGGGGCAGGGCTGACAATATTTAGCCATGGATGGACCTAAAAGTTAAACCGTCGAAGCAACGCATATATCAAGCTGGCCGAGACATCAATGATCAGATCGCAAGAAGGTTGGTATGATGTACTATTTTTTCTGTGTATTTAATTGTGGTTTTTGCAGACGTCAAGCACACGTAACGTTTTTGTGCTGTTAAAAGTAGTGTTGACCGCCGTAGACCGGCTATCGATTGATGATGGCTCGGTCATCGATGTGTTGACGAAGCCCGATGCCGATGGCGATGTCCATCGATGACAGCTAATCTGTTTCTATGGTGAAACATTAAGATTAGAACAACAAGTGATAATTGGGAGTGGAATGTGATAGTGGAATTCCGGGTCAATGTGTTGTTATTTAACTTATGGTTACTAATTTGGCTAATGTTTGGTTACTAAAACAATGACTTCTTACATGATTATCAAATGAAATTACAAAAAATTAGTACATGTTTATAATCATGTAGAAAAACGTTGCAAAATTGTCTAAATACTTATCAGTTAATGCAAGCACTATATTCATTGTAGGAATGAAATCACGATTGATGTTATCTGCTCTTGCGGGGAACTATCGGCCACGTCCTGTCCCAGGCATCCCTGTTAACACAGATGTCATCTTCGAGAAACAATGATTAAACTGGAGGTTGCGCAACAGAACACAAGTCCGACATAACCGTCTACCCATGCTGATGAGCCACATAATCCATGTGGTGATGGGAAAAGTTACACTGCCACTAATCACTATACCAACAGGGGTTGCTTGATCGGGGCAAATGTGCCAAAACCGAGTAAGGAAGATCTGCGTGCTGCATGGCTCAATCGTTTTGTACATTAGTCAAGCCTTTGAGAGCAAAGTGATATCCCTCGTGCTGCTCTCCAAGCGAGGACAGGGAACTTTGTCCTGATTAGGTGGCTGGTGCATGCTGGCAGTACTCGATGAACACTCCGGCCCAACTTGCTGTGAACCCACCAGTAAACTGCCTATAGACAGCCCACCTGAGCAACCTGAAATAAACGTGTTCAGATAAATATACATATGACATTGTAAATAAGATGAAAATTAATCAATGATCCTTTTAATTTAAAATATATAATTAAGGACACACCCCATTTCAAACATGTGCTTTTTAAGAAAGAACAAAATTAATGTGTGGCAGTATTATAGCATATTGCATCTAATGTTGACAATATGCACTTTTAAATCGCTGTGTGGCATTAGAAACCATTGAGGATCTAT
>JAODUO010006331.1:0-13501 GCA_025642075.2 Ridgeia piscesae
TTTTTTTAAAATTTTTTATTTTATTCTTTTTTTAAATATTTTATGTTATTAAATGCTTTATTTATATACTTTATTTTTTTTTATATGGATGTAATGTTCCGGAATTAAGTTATTTAATTGAATTGAAATTGAATTCAGATGTCCTCACCAAATGCCTTACTTTTTATATATTGTTTTATTTTTTTATTTTTTTTTAAAATTTTTTATTAATATACCTATAGGTCATATCAGTGTTATAATTTTGATGGGGGTGATAAAACGAGTGTGATTGTAATAAGTAGCATAAATACTAATGAGTCTCAGTGCTAGTAATAACTAGACCTACAATTAACGTACACTTGTGAAGAGATAATGTCCATCAACATTCAGATGTCCTCACCAAATGCCGGCATCCAATAACAAGTGTATAATGTCCTATGAAAACATGTACCGTTAGGCGAGTTGTTACATCAAAAGACAGCTAGCCTCAGATATAACGTCCATGATCTTAGTGAAGTACATTCTATTAAATAACCCTCAATAACACGAACTACTCACCCACCCACTAACGAATATGCAGCTATCAGTGCAATCCGAGATAAATCCACATATATGCCCTTTCACAGTAGATCAAAGAACACCAAAAGATGGCTGGAGCCTCAGAATTCCTCACCTGCCAGGTGACCGTTTCGGTATTCAATAACGGGAATTAGTGCCCTATGAACACATGTACCCTTAGGCGAGTCATTACATCAAACGATTTAAATAAACCGATAGTATGCAGCTGCCGTCTATCATCTATGACTATGTGGGACTTCTGTTTTTTGACTGAGCGAATACTCGTAGAGTTAATTAGTAAGGCCTAACACTTTAATTTATTTCTAGGATTTTATAAATACAAGTAATACCATTCGGTATTACATTTAGAATTGTTAGTACAACACAATAATAAAGTCTCCAATATTTACGATCGGACGCGCAAACAACAACAAAGCTCGTAAACATGGAGCGTACCGATCGGTGGCATCTTTGTGAATGTGGTCCGCCGTTTCCGCGCGGTCTGCCAATTGTGGCCCGCCTTTTAGTATGCCCCTTATAGGGTGTAGATCGGTGTAATTTTTTTTCGGTAACCATGGTCGGAGGAGAGTAAACTCCTTTCGCTGTTGAAGCACTGGGAAATCAGACTTCCTCCTCCCCGAAAGGGGTTGGAGGTTCGCCGGCTTGCAGATTCCTTCCATGGCTTACCCACCGTCTTCAACTGTCAGTTATTTTAACCAGATATGTTTCATATCTAATCTAAATGACTGGTTGATTGTTGACGGTGTGTTTTACGTCATTCGATGTATCATTTTGTTAAGTAATAAAACTAAAAAAAGGAAACGTGGTATACCTATTGTTTCTTTCCAAGCGTTGTTCAGTCGAACGAAGCCTGTACAGACCTACAGATAGACCCGAGCGAAATGACGACTCCCAAAATGCACCGTGAACAAAATTATACAAGTCTAGATCTTCACGCAACCTATATTGAGTTTTGCTAAAATTCGACCCGTTGAGATGTATGTACGTATTAAGCAGTATGATAGTTCACCGTGAATCCTTATCCAATCGTTTTAGTTAGCACCGCGAAGTCCGAGAAAACACCAGGTCTGCTAGTAATACAATATTTCGGGGAGGGGTGAGAGAACCATCGGATCAATCGAGTTCAAAGAACGACTCCCAGTTACTTGTGACTAGTGCAACAAAGACATACGCTGGACAGAATAACGAGCACGACTACTTGGACTATGGTTATGCATCTTTGCACGGATTAGTCTCGCTTAACCGACTAACGGTCGCTTGCGGAACTACGCCGAGAAGACAGTCTGGTTATTTTACCGGCGTTTGAATGCTATCCGTGTCGGCTAACCAATGCTGCTACCTGAGAGGTATTGGCTAATCTTGCCGTAATTCCGATTTCATAAATAACTACATATTAGTTTTTTGTAATTTTTGTGTTAATGTAAGTTTAATTTTGAATATTTTTTTATAATACAACATTACCTTATAAAAAGGTATATTGATTTAATTTGTTATTTCAAATTTGGCCTGAGAACCAATCAGCATGTCTACCCTAATCTGGGGAGAGGCCGCCTTGGCGGTTACAACTGCAGCCCATTACTTTCCCAGGCAGAGTTGAGGGGCTGAAAAGGGCTGCCACCTGGGTAATCGAGGGTACGGACAGGTATATTTGGGTTCACAGGCCTACATTATAGACATATCTAGGGTGTGTTGAGGGATAGGTCGTCGCAATTGTGCCTCGCAATATTTTTATTACAATAACGTAGCCCATATACCCTTCGAAGGTCAAGTGCCCCCATCACATCTACACGTTCCGCCATGAATATTCTTCAGTTGTAAACATCGCCGCGAACAGGTATCAAAACACTACCACCCCCTCCAATGCAGCGCCCCCGTCTTGTCTTCCGATGTCAATATCCGACGACAGAGAAATTGGGAACGTCGCCTGTTGAAGATACGGTTCAGCTCTCTTCACCAGACAGCGCCGCCCGTATGTGCACACGTGTTATTACAACTACTCTATTTCACCCAAAATAACTTTTAAATAGATTAGTTACGAAAATGTATGCATAGTTAGTGCGTTCGGATACTCCCAACTGAAATTCAAATTATCAAAGATGAGACGATCGCTCTATCAGGTATCGTTGAAACTATTTATTACCGAACAAGTTATAAAAATAAACTATACGTACGATACTTTACAAGCTGCTGTATTATTTAATGTTTGGCAGATGCCACCATAATCGGGCCAAACCAGCACATGAGACGGTTCACCACCACATACATGCAATACTTCAAGATGGTCTACGATCTTCCGTGTGGCGATTGAGACTTTCTTTTTCGGTTTTGGAAGCAGATTGTTGACGACGAAGACGCCACATCGGACCAGTTCAGTAACTCGGTGGTAGGGAAGCCGATGAACACCCTTGCGCCCATTGTTTCCCGCAGCCAGTTGTTTTAAGGACAATCACGTACACTTCTAAGCAGCCATATTGTACAAGTGTCGGACGAGAAACAGATCGAGAGTGTGGCTATATCCGTCATAGCTGGCTGGCGACAAGGCCCGCTGACTATTTGCGACGTGTCACAGCGGAATTACTTCACCCCGACAGAGCATCACATCGACAGCGCAGTGTACACTCGCGACGACAGGGACACGTGTGCTCCCTCGATCGTCCTATAAGTACCCCTTGCCCATAATGAGCGTGTATAATCCCATATTGGAATAAATAAGTAGCTGTCACTAAAATATGTTTGGAAATAACATAGAGCCAAGTGACGCCAGTAGCGAATTGCAGGTGTCGTCCGTCCGACGACCTTACTAGCTATTCTTTGATTTGCTGCCAAGTTTCTCCTAGATGCGAGAAATGTGTCGGGCACCGTGATATGACACCACGATTTATTCAAGCGGAAGCGTGTTAAAGAGTTCTGCATCTCGAGCGTCAACTGAGCTTGATCTTCGAGGATAGTGGCGCAAAAGAAGTCGTTATTAGTATTAAGTTTCACTAGACGAATTGGGGTTTTCCAGAATACTAAAAGAACTGAAACAACACTTGGTGACTGCCAAGAACAGAGACGAGGCCGTCAGCTATGTGAGCCATCCACTAAATGCATATCAACTCATCAAGAGAGGTCACAACGGAATCTTGCCATGCTCAATACCACCCTATACAAAGGTACGGTCTCGTCTTATCTTGGTACTTTAACTAGATTGAACAAGATTGCCATCCAAATGTTTAGCTCCAGATGGCAAATGACAAGAAAGCCTTCGACTTATCGATAGTTCTTTATTACACGAATCATTACTTCTTATTCCTAACACATCGTAGTTCTCGTAATTAATCCACGATTTTGATTACCCTGTGAAACTGCAAGTCATCACCAACGCCACTGCCATTCGGCTACAGCGTGCCGGGAAGTGCCGACCCATGTCGAAGTCTCGCTGCCGTCACTGGACGAGTACGAGGAGGGAGTGACGTCGGCCATCGTCCGTCTACAGCGCACCTTCGCCCTCGACCCGTCCGAGGTGGCCGCTGGACGCATCCTCGGCGTGCCGGCGATGGAGAGTCTCAGTCGCCGCGACCGGGGCCTGCTCGGCACGACGGCGCTCTAGAAGGCCGACTACGGCCTCGCAGCACAGTGGCTGCTGGTCGTCTTGAGAGACGGCCCGACAGAGGACAACAGCGTGCCGTGGGTCGACGTCATTACATGGCTGGTGGAAGCTCAAATACAGGTGGGATATGTAACAGCCCCGTCCATCCTTCCGTCCTTCCGTCCTTCCGTCCTTCCGTCCTTCCGTCCTTCCTTCCTTCCTTCCTTCCGTCCTTCCGTCCTTCCGTCCTTCCTTCCTTCCTTCCTTCCTTCCTTCCTTCCTTCCTTCCTTCCTTCCTTCCTTCCTTCCTTCCTTCCGTCCGTCCTTCCTTCCTTCCTTCCTTCCTTCCTTCCTTCCTTCCTTCCGTCCGTCCGTCCGTCCGTCCGTCCGTCCGTCCGTCCGTCCGTCCGTCCGTCCGTCCGTCCGTCCGTCCGTCCGTCCGTCCGTCCGTCCGTCCGTCCGTCCGTCCGTCCGTCCGTCCGTCCGTCCGTCCGTCCGTCCGTCCGTCCGTCCGTCCGTCCGTCCGTCCGTCCGTCCGTCCGTCCGTCCGTCCGTCCGTCCGTCCGTCCGTCCGTCCGTCCGTCCGTCCGTCCGTCCGTCCGTCCGTCCGTCCGTCCGTCCGTCCGTCCGTCCGTCCGTCCGTCCGTCCGTCCGTCCGTCCGTCCGTCCGTCCGTCCGTCCGTCCGTCCGTCCGTCCGTCCGTCCGTCCGTCCGTCCGTCCGTCCGTCCGTCCGTCCGTCCGTCCGTCCGTCCGTCCGTCCGTCCGTCCGTCCGGCCCCGTCCGTCCGTCCGTCCGTCCGCTCGCCTGCCTGCCTGCCTGCCTGCCTGCCTGCCTGCCCGCCCGCCCGCCCGCCCGCCCGCCCGCCCGCCCGCCCGCCCGCCCGCCCGCCCGCCCGCCCGCCCGGCCCGCCCGCCCGCCCGCCCGCCTGCCTGCCTGCCTGCCCGCCCGCCTGCCCGCCCGCCCGCCCGCCCGCCCGCCCGCCCGCTCGCCCGCCCGCCCGCCCGCCCGCCTGCCTGCCTGCCCGCCGCCTGCCCGCCCGCCTGCCCGCCCGGCCCGCCTGCCCGCCCGCCCGCCCGCCCCCCCCGCTCGCCCGCCCGCCCGCCCGCCCGTCCGTCCGTCCGTCCGTCCGTCCGTCCGTCCGTCCGTCCGTCCGTCCGTCCGTCCGTCCGTCCGTCCGTCCGTCCGTCCGTCCGTCCGTCCGTCCGTCCGTCCGTCCGTCCGTCCGTGTTCTCCCTCCCCTCCCCTCCCTCCCTCCCTCCCTCCCTCCCTCCCTCCCTCCTCCCTCCCTCCTCCCTCCCTCTCCCTCCCTCCCCTCCTTCCCTCCTTCCCTCCTTCCCTCCTCCTCCCTCCCTCCATCCCTCCATCCATCCATCCATCCATCCATCCATCCATCCATCCATCCACCCATCCACCCATCCATCCATCCGTCCCTCCGTCCGTTTGTGGTCTGATGTGAATCCACTATGTTATCCTGCATAAAAATACCTTTCGAAGATTTATCGTAACGGTACACACGTGTATTTACGTACTTTCTTTTCTATACTAAATGTAGCGTAGTGCAATAAAGTACCAGGGTGTACGTATACTAAGATTTTGTTCTGTAACATCTAAATGTGTTTCTGTACAGATAGGTGATTTCCCGAAAGCAGTGGAAGTGGTCGAAAAGGCATTCGGCAGTAAGTATTAACTATCACAGTCTGGGTGGTGTCCTTTTTCTAGCAAACGTCTTGAAATTAATAGTTACTCTACAACATTACAAAACTTCATGTGAGGAGGTACATACTAATATAGACAGGCCATATCTGATGAGAAATGGTGCAGGCAGCTAAGCACTAGGCACTATATAATTATAACTTTAGTGATGTATAATATGGACCTATCGATACCATTTCTATCGGCTGGATCAGTACTTATCTGGGATGCCTGAAAATAGTCGTAACTAGATAGAACGACATCAACAAATTTATTCACGGTTAATGGAGCATAAACTATTTATTAACTGAGAAGAAACGATCAGAGTCCACGTGATCTCATTGTTCGCGTCAACGAGCGTTATTGTTACCATGGCAACGCATTGTCTTTTTGTAATCTAATGTTTTGATAAAACAGTTAGCAGGTTTCCGATCACAGTCACAGATGGTAGCAAATGTCCAGTTTTCTGTCAGCGCCGGAAGTTTTGATCTGCGCATGCGTTTCTTGATAGACGTGTGTCTTGTCTACGCAACCTGGCAGCGGTATCAGGCTACCAGCAACGGACTTCTCGCTTGACGTCGGTTGGTCGGCGCGTATTCGACTGAATGTTCGTTTAGTGCAGTCCATTCGAAGCGAACGCTTCTTGGTCACCGCTGACGGACATGTATTGTTCCGGCGCACGCGTGTTGTGTTGTGACGACAGCGAGTGACGTTTCGCGCGACGGCCGTCGGTCCGTGAACGCGTCTAGCCGTCGGTGCCGACGAGGTACGATCGCAGTTCGTGGGTCGTTGATTCAGTTGTCCTCACTGGTCGATCGTCACGTTGACTTCCGGCTTGCTCCGAAAACAAAACTGGACATTGAACGAGCAATCAAACATTCACAGCCGTAATAAATTAAAAGTATAGTCTCACTGAAAAGTTAACAACATAGGCCCAACTATCCACTACAGTCGTCACTATCTGGATGTGTGCGGACCCCCAGTGACAATCTCTCCGGTACCCACCCCACCCCCGACCCCGGGACGTTTCCTTAACGTTTAACAAGATATTTTCGTCATATCTACTGCTGTCTCCTCTGGAAAATTACGCCCCCCACCCCCCCCCCCGAGTCTCCCCGGATAACCCCGCCGCGGAACCCAGGATTTTCTCCTAGTCATAGCAATAAATTATGGTCGGACAATTATTATAAAACCTTACTTTTTACAAGACAACTCGTCGGAGCAGGTTCCTCGCCGTTATCGCAGCAATTTCGTCGGCGAACGGGACGGACACGTGAGGCACCTGGAATTCAAAGATAACCGATAATTATTTTGTTTAACGTTGAGGCAGTACACAAAGATAACACCGAAACCGAAAAGAGGGAATAAATGTCAATACTTCAACAAAGTACGAGAAAATCTTACCTCGGAATGTGGATGCGCCGACCGTGGAGTACTGCGTCAACGGCTGCACTCCACACTCCTGCGGTGCCTTCACGTGTCCCTCCCTCCTCGGTAGACAGGCATTGGCTGACATCAAAGGGGTCGTAGCGAATCGCCCGATTTGGCGGTAGCGATGTCGTAGCCTGTGCCGTCCTGTCGCCAGCGTACGAAGTGTTCTGACATCGTGAACAGTTGTTGGTATCGCTTCTTCGGTGTCATTCTCGATACGTCTTTTGCGTTTGGCTGTTGCGATTGTTGTGAAATTCTTAACCGCCAACTCGTTGTTACCGTGACGTTTCATGACGTCAACAACCGGTTAGACGGAGCTTAAGCCAATCATCGCGTTGCATAACTCCCGCGGTTTTAGAAACGAGGATATTACGTTATGCGTTATATCGCGTGACGTACGACGTGCTATTGTAAAAATGCAAGCAAAGGTCTTTCGGTACTTTTCTCTCTCTCTCTCTCTCTCTCTCTCTCTCTCTCTCTCTGTCTGTCTGTCTGTCTGTCTGTCTGTCTGTCTGTCTGTCTGTCTGTCTGTCTGTCTGTCTGTCTGTCTGTCTGTCTGTCTGTGTCTGTCTGTGCTGTCTGTCTGTCTGTGCTGTCTGTGTGTCTGTGCTGTCTGTGCTGTCTGTGCCCGTCTGTGCCTGTCTGTGCCTGTCTGTGCCTGTCTGTGCCTGTCTGTGCCTGTCTGTGCCTGTCTGTGCCTGTCTGTGCTGTCTGTGCCCGTCTGTGCTGTCTGTGTCTGTCTGTGTCTGTCTGTGTCTGTCTGTGTCTGTCTGTGTCTGTCTGTGTCTGTCTGTGTCTGTCTGTGTCTGTCTGTGTCTGTCTGTGTCTGTCTGTGTCTGTCTGTGTCTGTCTGTGTCTGTCTGTGTCTGTCTGTGTCTGTCTGTGTCTGTCTGTGTCTGTCTGTGTCTGTCTGTGTCTGTCTGTGTCTGTCTGTGTCTGTCTGTGTCTGTCTGTGTCTGTCTGTGTCTGTCTGTGTCTGTCTGTGTCTGTCTGTGTCTGTCTGTGTCTGTCTGTGTCTGTCTGTGTCTGTCTGTGTCTGTCTGTGTCTGTCTGTGTCTGTCTGTGTCTGTCTGTGTCTGTCTGTGTCTGTCTGTGTCTGTCTGTGTCTGTCTGTGTCTGTCTGTGTCTGTCTGTGTCTGTCTGTGTCTGTCTGTGTCTGTCTGTGTCTGTCTGTGTCTGTCTGTGTCTGTCTGTGTCTGTCTGTGTCTGTCTGTGTCTGTCTGTGTCTGTCTGTGTCTGTCTGTGTCTGTCTGTGTCTGTCTGTGTCTGTCTGTGTCTGTCTGTGTCTGTCTGTGTCTGTCTGTGTCTGTCTGTGTCTGTCTGTGTCTGTCTGTGTCTGTCTGTGTCTGTCTGTGTCTGTCTGTGTCTGTCTGTGTCTGTCTGTGTCTGTCTGTGTCTGTCTGTGTCTGTCTGTGTCTGTCTGTGTCTGTCTGTGTCTGTCTGTGCCCGTCTGTGCCCGTCTGTGCCCGTCTGTGCCCGTCTGTGCCCGTCTGTGCCCGTCTGTGCCCGTCTGTGCCCGTCTGTGCCCGTCTGTGCCCGTCTGTGCCCGTCTGTGCCCGTCTGTGCCCGTCTGTGCCTGTCTGTGCCTGTCTGTGCCTGTCTGTGCCTGTCTGTGCCTGTCTGTGCCTGTCTGTGCCTGTCTGTGCCTGTCTGTGCCTGTCTGTGCCTGTCTGTGCCTGTCTGTGCCTGTCTGTGCCTGTCTGTGCCTGTCTGTGCCTGTCTGTGCCTGTCTGTGCCTGTCTGTGCCTGTCTGTGCCTGTCTGTGCTGTCTGTGTCTGTCTGTGTCTGTCTGTGTCTGTCTGTGTCTGTCTGTGTCTGTCTGTGTCTGTCTGTGTCTGTCTGTGTCTGTCTGTGTCTGTCTGTGTCTGTCTGTGTCTGTCTGTGTCTGTCTGTGTCTGTCTGTGTCTGTCTGTGTCTGTCTGTGTCTGTCTGTGTCTGTCTGTGTCTGTCTGTGTCTGTCTGTGTCTGTCTGTGTCTGTCTGTGTCTGTCTGTGTCTGTCTGTGTCTGTCTGTGTCTGTCTGTGTCTGTCTGTGTCTGTCTGTGTCTGTCTGTGTCTGTCTGTGTCTGTCTGTGTCTGTCTGTGTCTGTCTGTGTCTGTCTGTGTCTGTCTGTGTCTGTCTGTGTCTGTCTGTGTCTGTCTGTGTCTGTCTGTGTCTGTCTGTGTCTGTCTGTGTCTGTCTGTGTCTGTCTGTGTCTGTCTGTGTCTGTCTGTGTCTGTCTGTGTCTGTCTGTGTCTGTCTGTGTCTGTCTGTGTCTGTCTGTGTCTGTCTGTGTCTGTCTGTGTCTGTCTGTGTCTGTCTGTGTCTGTCTGTGTCTGTCTGTGTCTGTCTGTGTCTGTCTGTGTCTGTCTGTGTCTGTCTGTGTCTGTCTGTGTCTGTCTGTGTCTGTCTGTGTCTGTCTGTGTCTGTCTGTGTCTGTCTGTGTCTGTCTGTGTCTGTCTGTGTCTGTCTGTGTCTGTCTGTGTCTGTCTGTGTCTGTCTGTGTCTGTCTGTGTCTGTCTGTGTCTGTCTGTGTCTGTCTGTGTCTGTCTGTGTCTGTCTGTGTCTGTCTGTGTCTGTCTGTGTCTGTCTGTGTCTGTCTGTGTCTGTCTGTGTCTGTCTGTGTCTGTCTGTGTCTGTCTGTGTCTGTCTGTGTCTGTCTGTGTCTGTCTGTGTCTGTCTGTGTCTGTCTGTGTCTGTCTGTGTCTGTCTGTGTCTGTCTGTGTCTGTCTGTGTCTGTCTGTGTCTGTCTGTGTCTGTCTGTGTCTGTCTGTGTCTGTCTGTGTCTGTCTGTGTCTGTCTGTGTCTGTCTGTGTCTGTCTGTGTCTGTCTGTGTCTGTCTGTGTCTGTCTGTGTCTGTCTGTGTCTGTCTGTGTCTGTCTGTGTCTGTCTGTGTCTGTCTGTGTCTGTCTGTGTCTGTCTGTGTCTGTCTGTGTCTGTCTGTGTCTGTCTGTGTCTGTCTGTGTCTGTCTGTGTCTGTCTGTGTCTGTCTGTGTCTGTCTGTGTCTGTCTGTGTCTGTCTGTGTCTGTCTGTGTCTGTCTGTGTCTGTCTGTGTCTGTCTGTGTCTGTCTGTGTCTGTCTGTGTCTGTCTGTGTCTGTCTGTGTCTGTCTGTGTCTGTCTGTGTCTGTCTGTGTCTGTCTGTGTCTGTCTGTGTCTGTCTGTGTCTGTCTGTGTCTTTTCTGTGTCTGTCTGTGTCTGTCTGTGTCTGTCTGTGTCTGTCTGTGTCTGTCTGTGTCTGTCTGTGTCTGTCTGTGTCTGTCTGTGTCTGTCTGTGTCTGTCTGTGTCTGTCTGTGTCTGTCTGTGTCTGTCTGTGTCTGTCTGTGTCTGTCTGTGTCTGTCTGTGTCTGTCTGTGTCTGTCTGTGTCTGTCTGTGTCTGTCTGTGTCTGTCTGTGTCTGTCTGTGTCTGTCTGTGCCTGTCTGTGCCTGTCTGTGCCTGTCTGTGCCTGTCTGTGCCTGTCTGTGCCTGTCTGTGCCTGTCTGTGCCTGTCTGTGCCTGTCTGTGCCTGTCTGTGCCTGTCTGTGCCTGTCTGTGCCTGTCTGTGCCTGTCTGTGCCTGTCTGTGCCTGTCTGTGCCCGTCTGTGCCCGTCTGTGTCTGTCTGTGTCTGTCTGTGTCTGTCTGTGTCTGTCTGTGTCTGTCTGTGTCTGTCTGTGTCTGTCTGTGTCTGTCTGTGTCTGTCTGTGTCTGTCTGTGTCTGTCTGTGTCTGTCTGTGTCTGTCTGTGTCTGTCTGTGTCTGTCTGTGCCTGTCTGTGCCTGTCTGTGCCTGTCTGTGCCTGTCTGTGCCTGTCTGTGCCTGTCTGTGCCTGTCTGTGCCTGTCTGTGCCTGTCTGTGCCTGTCTGTGCCTGTCTGTGCCTGTCTGTGCCTGTCTGTGCCTGTCTGTGCCTGTCTGTGCCTGTCTGTGCCTGTCTGTGCCTGTCTGTGCCTGTCTGTGCCTGTCTGTGCCTGTCTGTGCCTGTCTGTGCCTGTCTGTGCCTGTCTGTGCCTGTCTGTGCCTGTCTGTGCCTGTCTGTGCCTGTCTGTGCCTGTCTGTGCTGTCTGTGCTGTCTGTGCTGTCTGTGCTGTCTGTGTCTGTCTGTGTCTGTCTGTGTCTGTCTGTGTCTGTCTGTGTCTGTCTGTGTCTGTCTGTGTCTGTCTGTGTCTGTCTGTGTCTGTCTGTGTCTGTCTGTGTCTGTCTGTGTCTGTCTGTGTCTGTCTGTGTCTGTCTGTGTCTGTCTGTGTCTGTCTGTGTCTGTCTGTGTCTGTCTGTGTCTGTCTGTGTCTGTCTGTGTCTGTCTGTGTCTGTCTGTGTCTGTCTGTGTCTGTCTGTGTCTGTCTGTGTCTGTCTGTGTCTGTCTGTGTCTGTCTGTGTCTGTCTGTGTCTGTCTGTGTCTGTCTGTGTCTGTCTGTGTCTGTCTGTGTCTGTCTGTGTCTGTCTGTGTCTGTCTGTGTCTGTCTGTGTCTGTCTGTGTCTGTCTGTGTCTGTCTGTGTCTGTCTGTGTCTGTCTGTGTCTGTCTGTGTCTGTCTGTGTCTGTCTGTGTCTGTCTGTGTCTGTCTGTGTCTGTCTGTGTCTGTCTGTGTCTGTCTGTGTCTGTCTGTGTCTGTCTGTGTCTGTCTGTGTCTGTCTGTGTCTGTCTGTGTCTGTCTGTGTCTGTCTGTGTCTGTCTGTGTCTGTCTGTGTCTGTCTGTGTCTGTCTGTGTCTGTCTGTGTCTGTCTGTGTCTGTCTGTGTCTGTCTGTGTCTGTCTGTGTCTGTCTGTGTCTGTCTGTGTCTGTCTGTGTCTGTCTGTGTCTGTCTGTGTCTGTCTGTGTCTGTCTGTGTCTGTCTGTGTCTGTCTGTGTCTGTCTGTGTCTGTCTGTGTCTGTCTGTGTCTGTCTGTGTCTGTCTGTGTCTGTCTGTGTCTGTCTGTGTCTGTCTGTGTCTGTCTGTGTCTGTCTGTGTCTGTCTGTGTCTGTCTGTGTCTGTCTGTGTCTGTCTGTGTCTGTCTGTGTCTGTCTGTGTCTGTCTGTGTCTGTCTGTGTCTGTCTGTGTCTGTCTGTGTCTGTCTGTGTCTGTCTGTGTCTGTCTGTGTCTGTCTGTGTCTGTCTGTGTCTGTCTGTGTCTGTCTGTGTCTGTCTGTGTCTGTCTGTGTCTGTCTGTGTCTGTCTGTGTCTGTCTGTGTCTGTCTGTGTCTGTCTGTGTCTGTCTGTGTCTGTCTGTGTCTGTCTGTGTCTGTCTGTGTCTGTCTGTGTCTGTCTGTGTCTGTCTGTGTCTGTCTGTGTCTGTCTGTGTCTGTCTGTGTCTGTCTGTGTCTGTCTGTGTCTGTCTGTGTCTGTCTGTGTCTGTCTGTGTCTGTCTGTGTCTGTCTGTGTCTGTCTGTGTCTGTCTGTGTCTGTCTGTGTCTGTCTGTGTCTGTCTGTGTCTGTCTGTGTCTGTCTGTGTCTGTCTGTGTCTGTCTGTGTCTGTCTGTGTCTGTCTGTGTCTGTCTGTGTCTGTCTGTGTCTGTCTGTGTCTGTCTGTGTCTGTCTGTGTCTGTCTGTGTCTGTGCTGCTGTCTGTCTGTGCCTGTCTGTGCCCGTCTGTGCCCGTCTGTGCCCGTCTGTGCCCGTCTGTGCCCGTCTGTGCCCGTCTGTGCCCGTCTGTGCCCGTCTGTGCCCGTCTGTGCCCGTCTGTGCCCGTCTGTGCCCGTCTGTGCCCGTCTGTGCCCGTCTGTGCCCGTCTGTGCCCGTCTGTGCCCGTCTGTGCCCGTCTGTGCCCGTCTGTGCCCGTCTGTGCCCGTCTGTGTCTGTCTGTGTCTGTCTGTGTCTGTCTGTGTCTGTCTGTGTCTGTCTGTGTCTGTCTGTGTCTGTCTGTGTCTGTCTGTGTCTGTCTGTGTCTGTCTGTGTCTGTCTGTGTCTGTCTGTGTCTGTCTGTGTCTGTCTGTGTCTGTCTGTGTCTGTCTGTGTCTGTCTGTGTCTGTCTGTGTCTGTCTGTGTCTGTCTGTGTCTGTCTGTGTCTGTCTGTGTCTGTCTGTGTCTGTCTGTGTCTGTCTGTGTCTGTCTGTGTCTGTCTGTGTCTGTCTGTGTCTGTCTGTGTCTGTCTGTGTCTGTCTGTGTCTGTCTGTGTCTGTCTGTGTCTGTCTGTGTCTGTCTGTGTCTGTCTGTGTCTGTCTGTGTCTGTCTGTGTCTGTCTGTGTCTGTCTGTGTCTGTCTGTGTCTGTCTGTGTCTGTCTGTGTCTGTCTGTGTCTGTCTGTGTCTGTCTGTGTCTGTCTGTGTCTGTCTGTGTCTGTCTGTGTCTGTCTGTGTCTGTCTGTGTCTGTCTGTGTCTGT
>JAODUO010006335.1:0-12052 GCA_025642075.2 Ridgeia piscesae
AGAGGGATAATGCTCCTATCAGTACCCGGAAAGGTCCTCAACAGAGTCATCTTGGACAGACTGAAGACAGGGGTGGATGCCAAGCTCAGAGACCACCAAGCTGGCTTCCGCAAAGACAGATCATGCACAGACCAAATAGCAACACTGCGAATCATTGTTGAACAATCCATGGAATGGGACTCATCCCTGTACATAAACTTTGTAGACTACGAGAAGGCATTTGATAGCCTCGACAGAGATACACTGTGGAAGCTTCTACAGCACTACGGGATACCGAATAAACTTATATCTCTGATAAGAAATAGTTACGAAGATATGGCATGCAGGGTCATTCATGCAGGACAACTTACAGACTCCTTCATGGTGAAGACAGGAGTGAGGCAAGGATGTCTTCTGTCACCATTCTTATTCCTGCTCGCCATAGACTGGATCATGAAAAAGACTACAAAATATAGAAGAAATGGGATCCAGTGGACACCTTGGAGCCAGTTGGAGGACCTGGACTTTGCGGATGACCTCGCTCTCCTCTCACACAGCCATCAACAAATGCAGGAAAAAACAGAGCTACTAAACACAGTGTCAACACAGCTAGGACTCAACATCAACAGAAGCAAGACAAGGATTATGAAAGCCAACACAAAGAACAACAACCCCATTACAATGAACGGAGAGCCGCTGGAAGAGACAGACTCATTCACATACCTGGGCAGTACAATCAACAAACATGGAGGCACAGCAGAAGACGTCAAAGCAAGGATACAGAAAGCAAGAGTTGCATTCATCATGTTGAGAAAAATTTGGAGAGCAAAACAAATTAAAACTAACACCAAACTGAGAATATTCAATTCAAATGTCAAGGCAGTTTTACTCTATGGATCGGAGACATGGCGAAGTACACAGAAGACACTAAAAAGAATACAGACCTTCATCAACAAATGCCTGCGTAGAATCCTACACCTGAAGTGGTCAGACAAGATATCCAACACTACACTCTGGAAAATGACCAAGCAACTACCCATAGAAAATGAAATAAAGAAGAGAAAATGGAGGTGGATAGGACATACACTCAGGAAACCACCAAACACCATCACCCGTCAAGCCATCACATGGAACCCCCCAGGGAAGAGACGAAGAGGTAGGCCACGAAACACCTGGCAAAGAGACACAGAAAAAGAAACGAAGGAGATGGGATACACCAGGAGAGAAATGGAGAAGATGGCCACGGACAGAAAACGGTGGCGTTCCTTGGTCGATGGCCTATGCTCCCAGCGAGCAATCAGGCATAAGTAAGTAAGTAAGTAACACTCCAACACTCCAACACTCCAACACTCCAACACTCCAACACTCAAACACTCCAACACTCCAACACTCCAACACTCCAACACACCTACACTCCAACACTCCAACTCTCCAACACTCCAACACTCCCAACACTCCCAACACTACAACACTCCAACATTCCAACACTCCAACACTCCAACACTCCAACACTCCAACACACCTACACTCCAATACTCCAACACTCCAACACTCCTACACTCCAACACTCCAACACTCCTACACTCCAACATTCCAACACTCCTACACTCCAACATTCCAACACTCCAACACTCCAAAACTCCAACACTCCAGCACTCCAACAATCCAACACTCCAATACTCATACACTCCAACACTCCAACACTCCAACACTCCAAAACTCCAACACTCCAACACCACAACACTCCAACAATCCCAACACTACAACACTCCAACACTCCACCTCTCCAACATTCCAACATTCCTACACTTCAACACTCCAACACTCCAACACTCCAAAACTCCAACACTCCAACACTACAACACTCCAACACTACAACACTCCAACACTCCAACACTCCAGCACTCCGACACTCCGACGCTCCGACACTCCGACACTCCGACACTCCAACACTCCAACACTCCAACATGCCAACACTCCAACACTCCAACACTCCAAAACTCCAACACTCCAACACTCCAACACTCCACAACACTCCAACACACCTACACTCCAACACTCCAACACTCCAACACTCCAACACTCCAACACTCCCAACACTACAACACTCCAATATTCCAACACTCCAACACTCCAACACTCCAACACTCCAACACTCCAACACTCCAACACACCTACACTCCATTACTCCAACACTCCAACACTCCAACACTCCAACACTCCAACACTCCTACACTCAAACACTCAAACACTCAAACACTCAAACACTCAAACACTCAAACATTCCAACATTCCAACACTCCAACACTCCAACACTCCAACACTCCAACACTCCAATACTCCAACACTCCAACACTCCAACACTCCTACACTCCAACACTCCAACACTCCAAAACTCATACACTCCAACATTCCAACACTCCAACACTCCAAAACTCCAACACTCCAACACTCCAATACTCCAACACTCCAACAATCCAAAACTCCTACACTCCAACACTCCAACACTCCAACACTCCAACACTCCAACACTCCAACACTCCCAACACTACAACACTCCAAAACTCCAACACTCCACCTCTCCAACACTCCAACATTCCTACACTTCAACACTCCAACACTCCAACACTCTAGCAGTCCAGCACTCCAACACTCCAAAACTCCAACACTCCAACACTCCAACACTCCAACACTCCAACACTCCAACACTACAACACTCCAACCCTCCAACCCTCCTACACTCCAACATTCCAACACTCCAACACTTCAGCACTCCGACACTCCAACACTCCAACACTCCAACATGCCAACACTCCAACACTCCAACACTCCAACACTCCCACAATCCTACATGCCAACACCCCATCACTCCAACACTCCAACACTCCCACAATCCAACATTCCAACACCCCATCAATCCAACACTCAAACACACCAACACTCCAACACTCCAACACTCCAACACTCCAACACTCCAACACTCCAACACTCCAACACCACAACACTCCAACACTCCAAAACTCCCAACACTACAACACTCCAACACTCCAGGGGAGCGGTGGTCGCGTGGTAGAGCGCCGGACTGTCAATCGAGGGGACGGTGGTTCAATCCCACCTACCGCCGTTTCGAAACTTAGGCAATTTCTTCACCCCACATTTGCCTGTGTCTTTCGGAAGAGACACTAAAAGCCGGTGGTCCCTTCTGTCTGGTGTCTATGCCAGGGGAAGTAAAAGATCCCACACAGGGGGTAAATGTGTAACCTGTAGTGGACTCACAAATTCTAGAGAAAAACAACTCCTGCGTAAGCCCAAGTTTGGGCTGTTTGGAGGTAATCACCTAAGACCTAAGACCTAAGACCTAAGACTCTAAGACTCCAACACTCCAACACTCCAACACTCCACCACACCTACACTCCAATACTCCAACACACCAATACTCCAACACTCCTACACTCAAACACTCCAACACTCCAACACTCCAACACTCCAACACTCCTACATTCAAACATTCCAACACACCAACACTCCAACACTCCAACACTCCAACACTCCAACACTCCAACACTCCAACACACCTACACTCCAACACTCCAACTCTCCAACACTCCAACACTCCCAACACTCCCAACACTACAACACTCCAACATTCCAACACTCCAACACTCCAACACTCCAACACTCCAACACTCCAACACTCCAACACTCCAACACTCCTACACTCCAACACTCCAACACTCCTACACTCCAACATTCCAACACTCCTACACTCCAACATTCCAACACTCCAACACTCCAAAACTCCAACACTCCAGCACTCCAACAATCCAACACTCCAATACTCATACACTCCAACACTCCAACACTCCAACACTCCAAAACTCCAACACTCCAACACCACAACACTCCAACAATCCCAACACTACAACACTCCAACACTCCACCTCTCCAACATTCCAACATTCCTACACTTCAACACTCCAACACTCCAACACTCCAACACTCCAAAACTCCAACACTCCAACACTACAACACTCCAACACTACAACACTCCAACACTCCAACACTCCAGCACTCCGACACTCCGACGCTCCGACTCTCCGACACTCCGACACTCCAACACTCCAACACTCCAACATGCCAACACTCCAACACTCCAACACTCCAACACTCCAACACTCCAGCACTCCAACAATCCAACACTCCAATACTCATACACTCCAACACTCCAACACTCCAACACTCCAAAACTCCAACACTCCAACACCACAACACTCCAACAATCCCAACACTACAACACTCCAACACTCCACCTCTCCAACATTCCAACATTCCTACACTTCAACACTCCAACACTCCAACACTCCAAAACTCCAACACTCCAACACTACAACACTCCAACACTACAACACTCCAACACTCCAACACTCCAGCACTCCGACACTCCGACGCACCGACTCTCCGACACTCCGACACTCCAACACTCCAACACTCCAACATGCCAACACTCCAACACTCCAACACTCCAACACTCCAACACTCCAACACTCCAACACTCCAACACACCAACACACTCCAACACTCCAACACTCCAACACTCCAACACTACAACACTCCAACCCTCCAACCCTCCTACACTCCAACATTCCAACACTCCAACACTTCAGCACTCCGACACTCCAACACTCCAACACTCCAACATGCCAACACTCCAACACTCCAACACTCCAACACTCCCACAATCCTACATGCCAACACCCCATCACTCCAACACTCCAACACTCCCACAATCCAACATTCCAACACCCCATCAATCCAACACTCAAACACACCAACACTCCAACACTCCAACACTCCAACACTCCAACACTCCAACACTCCAACACTCCCAACACTCCCAACACTACAACACTCCAATATTCCAACACTCCAACACTCCAACACTCCAACACTCCAACACTCCAACATTCCAACACACCTACACTCCAATACTCCAACACCCCAACACCAACACACCAACAGTCCAACACTCCAACACTCCAACACTCCAACACTCCAACATTCCATCACTCCTACACTCATACACTACTAAACTCCAACATTCCAACACACCTACACTCCAACATTCCAACACTCCAACACTCCAACACTCCAACACTCCAACAATCCAACAATCCAACAATCCTACACTCCAACACTCCAACACTCCAACACTCCAACACTCCAACACTCCAACACACCAACACTCCAACATTCCAACACTCCAACACTCCAAAACTCCAACACTCCAACACTCCATCATCCCAACACACCAACACTCCAACTCTCCAACACTCCAACACTCCTACACTCCAACACTCCAACACTCCAACACCCCAACACTCCTACACTCCAACACTCCAACACTCCAACACCCCAACACTCCTACACTCCAACACTCCAACACACCTACACTCCAACACTCCAACAATCCAACAATCCAACAATCCAACAATCCTACACTCCAACACTCCAACACTCCAACACACCAACACTCCAACATTCCAACACTCCAACACTCCAAAACTCCAACACTCCAACACACCAACACTCCAACTCTCCAACACTCCAACACTCCACTCCAACACTCCAACACTCCAACACTCCAACACTCCAACACTCCCAACACTACAACACTCCAACATTCCAACACTCCAACACTCCAACACTCCAACACTCCAACACTCCAACTCCAATACTCCAATACTCCAACACTCCAACCCTCCAACACTCCAACACTCCAACACTACCAACACTACAACACTCCAACACTCCAACACACCTACACTCCAACACTCCAACACTCAAACACACCAACACTCCAACACTCCAACACTCCAACACTCAAACACTCAAACACTCAAACACTCAAACACTCAAACACTCAAACATTCCAACATTCCAACACTCCAACACTCCAACACTCCAACACTCCAACACTCCAACACTCCAACACTCCCAACACTACAACACTCCAACATTCCAACACTCCAACACTCCAACACTCCAACACACCTACACTCCAATACTCCAATACTCCAACACTCCAACACTCCTACACTCCAACACTCCAACACTCCAACACTCCTACACTCCAACATTCCAACACTCCAACACTCCAAAACTCCAACACTCCAACACTCCAATACTCCAACACTCCAACAATCCAACACTCCTACACTCCAACACTCCAACACTCCAACACTCCCAACACTACAACACTCCAAAACTCCAACACTCCACCTCTCCAACACTCCAACATTCCTACACTTCAACACTCCAACACTCCAACACTCTAGCAGTCCAGCACTCCAACACTCCAAAACTCCAACACTCCAACACTCCAACACTCCAACACTACAACACTCCAACCCTCCAACCCTCCTACACTCCAACATTCCAACACTCCAACACTTCAGCACTCCGACACTCCAACACTCCAACACTCCAACATGCCAACACTCCAACACTCCAACACTCCAACACTCCCACAATCCTACATGCCAACACCCCATCACTCCAACACTCCAACACTCCCACAATCCAACATTCCAACACCCCATCAATCCAACACTCAAACACACCAACACTCCAACACTCCAACACTCCAAAACTCCAACACTCCAACACTCCATCATTCCAACACACCAACACTCCAACTCTCCAACACTCCAACACTCCTACACTCCAACACTCCAACACTCCAACACCCCAACACTCCTACACTCCAACACTCCAACACTCCAACACCCCAACACTCCTACACTCCAACACTCCAACACACCTACACTCCAACACTCCAACAATCCAACAATCCAACAATCCAACAATCCTACACTCCAACTCTCCAACACTCCAACACTCCTACATTCCAACATTCCAACACTCCAACACTCCTACACTCCAACACTCCAACACTCCAACACTCCAGCACTCCGACACTCCGACACTCCGACACTCCGACACTCCAACACTCCAACACTCCAACACTCCAACACTCCAACACTCCAACATTCCTACACTCCAACACTCCAACACTACAACACTCCAACCCTCCAACACTCCAACACTCCAACACTACCAACACTACAACACTCCAACACTCCAACACACCTACACTCCATTACTCCAACACTCCAACACTCCAACACTCCAACACACCAACACTCCAACACTCCTACACTCAAACACTCAAACACTCAAACACTCAAACACTCAAACACTCAAACATTCCAACATTCCAACACTCCAACACTCCAACACTCCAACACTCCAACACACCTACACTCCAATACTCCAACACTCCAACACTCCAACACTCCAACACTCCAACACTCCAACACTCCAACACTCCAACACTCCCAACACTACAACACTCCAACATTCCAACACTCCAACACTCCAACACTCCAACACTCCAACACACCTACACTCCAACACTCCAACACTCCAACACTCCTACACTCCAACATTCCAACACTCCAACACTCCAAAACTCCAACACTCCAACACTCCAATACTCCAACACTCCAACAATCCAACACTCCTACACTCCAACACTCCAACACTCCAACACTTCAGCACTCCGACACTCCAACACTCCAACACTCCAACATGCCAACACTCCAACACTCCAACACTCCAACACTCCCACAATCCTACATGCCAACACCCCATCACTCCAACACTCCAACACTCCCACAATCCAACATTCCAACACCCCATCAATCCAACACTCAAACACACTAACACTCCAACACTCCAACACTAACACTCCAACACTCCAACACTCCAACACCACAACACTCCAACACTCAAAAAACTGCCAACACTACAACACTCCAACACTCCAGGGGAGCGGTGGTCGCGTGGTAGAGCGCCGGACTGTCAATCGAGGGGACGGTGGTTCAATCCCACCTACCGCCGTTTCGAAACTTAGGCAATTTCTTCACCCCACATTTGCCTGTGTCTTTCGGAAGAGACACTAAAAGCCGGTGGTCCCTTCTGTCTGGTGTCTATGCCAGGGGAAGTAAAAGATCCCACACAGGGGGTAAATGTGTAACCTGTAGTGGACTCACAAATTCTAGAGAAAAACAACTCCTGCGTAAGCCCAAGTTTGGGCTGTTTGTAGGTAATCACCTAAGACCTAAGACCTAAGACTTCAACACTCCAACACTCCAACACTCCAACACTCCAACACTCCAACACTCCACCACACCTACACTCCAATACTCCAACACACCAATACTCCAACACTCCTACACTCAAACACTCCAACACTCCAACACTCCAACACTCCAACACTCCTACATTCAAACATTCCAACACACCAACGCTCCAACACTCCAACACTCCAACACTCCAACACTCCACAACACTCCACTCCTACACTCCAACACTCCAACACTCCAACACTCCAACACTCCAACACTCCCAACACTACAACACTCCAATATTCCAACACTCCAACACTCCAACACTCCAACACTCCAACACTCCAACACACCTACACTCCATTACTCCAACACTCCAACACTCCAACACTCCAACACTCCTACACTCAAACACTCAAACACTCAAACACTCAAACACTCAAACACTCAAACACTCAAACATTCCAACATTCCAACACTCCAACACTCCAACACACCTACACTCCAATACTCCAATACTCCAATACTCCAACACTCCAACACTCCAACACTCCTACACTCCAACACTCCAACACTCCAACACTCATACACTCCAACATTCCAACACTCCAACACTCCAAAACTCCAACACTCCAACACTCCAATACTCCAACACTCCAACAATCCAAAACTCCTACACTCCAACACTCCAACACTCCAACACTCCAACACTCCAACACTCCAACACTCCCAACACTACAACACTCCAAAACTCCAACACTCCACCTCTCCAACACTCCAACATTCCTACACTTCAACACTCCAACACTCCAACACTCTAGCAGTCCAGCACTCCAACACTCCAAAACTCCAACACTCCAACACTCCAACACTCCAACACTCCAACACTACAACACTCCAACCCTCCAACCCTCCTACACTCCAACATTCCAACACTCCAACACTTCAGCACTCCGACACTCCAACACTCCAACACTCCAACATGCCAACACTCCAAAACTCCAACACTCCAACACTCCCACAATCCTACATGCCAACACCCCATTACTCCAACACTCCAACACTCCCACAATCCAACATTCCAACACCCCATCAATCCAACACTCAAACACACCAACACTCCAACACCCCAACACTCCTACACTCCAACATTCCAACACTCCAACACTCCAAAACTCCAACACTCCAACACTCCAATACTCCAACACTCCAACAATCCAACACTCCTACACTCCAACACTCCAACACTCCAACACTTCAGCACTCCGACACTCCAACACTCCAACACTCCAACATGCCAACACTCCAACACTCCAACACTCCAACACTCCCACAATCCTACATGCCAACACCCCATCACTCCAACACTCCAACACTCCCACAATCCAACATTCCAACACCCCATCAATCCAACACTCAAACACACCAACACTCCAACACTCCAACACTACAACACTCCAACACTCCAACACTCCAACACCACAACACTCCAACACTCAAAAACTGCCAACACTACAACACTCCAACACTCCAGGGGAGCGGTGGTCGCGTGGTAGAGCGCCGGACTGTCAATCGAGGGGACGGTGGTTCAATCCCACCTACCGCCGTTTCGAAACTTAGGCAATTTCTTCACCCCACATTTGCCTGTGTCTTTCGGAAGAGACACTAAAAGCCGGTGGTCCCTTCTGTCTGGTGTCTATGCCAGGGGAAGTAAAAGATCCCACACAGGGGGTAAATGTGTAACCTGTAGTGGACTCACAAATTCTAGAGAAAAACAACTCCTGCGTAAGCCCAAGTTTGGGCTGTTTGTAGGTAATCACCTAAGACCTAAGACCTAAGACTTCAACACTCCAACACTCCAACACTCCAACACTCCAACACTCCAACACTCCACCACACCTACACTCCAATACTCCAACACACCAATACTCCAACACTCCTACACTCAAACACTCAAACACTCCAACACTCCAACACCCAACACTCCTACATTCAAACATTCCAACACACCAACGCTCCAACACTCCAACACTCCAACACTCCAACACTCCACAACACTCCAACACACCTACACTCCAACACTCCAACACTCCAACACTCCAACACTCCCAACACTCCCAACACTACAACACTCCAATATTCCAACACTCCAACACTCCAACACTCCAACACTCCAACACTCCAACACACCTACACTCCATTACTCCAACACTCCAACACTCCAACACTCCAACACTCCTACACTCAAACACTCCCAAACACTCCAACACTCCAACACTCCAACACTCCAACACTCCAACACTCCAACACTCCAACACTCCAACACTCCAACACTCCAACACTCCAACACTCCAACACTCCAACACTCCAACACTCCAACACTCCAACACTCCAACACTCCAACACTCCAACACTCCAACACTCCAACCCTCCAACCCTCCTACACTCCAACATTCCAACACTTCAGCACTCCGACACTCCGACACTCCAACACTCCAACACTCCAACACTCCAACACTCCAACACTCCAACACTCCAACACTCCAACACTCCAACACTCCAACACTCCAACACTCCAACACTCCAACACTCCAACACTCCAACACTCCAACCTCCAACACTCCAACACTCCAACACTCCAACACTCCAACACTCCAACACTCCAACACTCCAACACTCCAACACTCCAACACTCCAACACTCCAACACTCCAACACTCCAACACTCCAACACTCCAACACTCAACACTCAACACTCAACACTCCCAACCCCCCAACCCTCTACCTCCAACATTCCAACATTCAACACTTCAAACACTCCGACACTCCACACTCCAACACTCCAACACTCCAACACTCCAACCTCCAACACTCCAACACTCCAACACTCCAACACTCCAACACTCCCAAAACTCCAACACTCCAACCTCCAACACTCCAACACTCCAACCTCCAACACTCCAACACTCCAACACTCAACCTCCAACACTCCAACATTCCAAAACCCCCCTCCAACCTCCAACCTCCAACACTCCAACCTCCAACACTCCAACCTCCAACACTAACACTCCAAACCTCCAACACTCCAACACTCCAACCTCCAACACTCCAACCTCCAAAAACCCCCCAACACTCAACCTCCAACACTCCACCTCCAACTCCAACACTCCCAAAACTCCACCTCCAACATTCCAACACTCCAACCTCCCCTCAACCTCCAACCTCCCAAACCCCCAACACTCCAACACTCCAACACTCCCAAAACCCCCAACCTCCAACACTCCAAATTCCCAAAACTCCAACACTCAACACTCCAACACTCCAAACACCTACCTCCATTACTCCAACCTCCCAAAACCCCCAACACTAACACACCAACACTCCCCAAAACTCCTACCTCAAACACTCCAAATAACCCCCCCAACACTACAACCTCCAAAAAAACAAATTCCACCCTCCAACACTCCAACATTCCCCCCTTCAACACTCCAACACTCCAACTCACATCCAACCCCAAAACTCCAAAACTAACACTCCAACATTTCCCAAAACTCCAACACTTAGCATCCCCAACACTCCAACACTCCAAATCCAACACCCAACACTCCAACACTCCAACCACAACACTCCAACCCTCCCAAACCCCCCTACCTCCAACATTCCCAACCTCCAACACTTTACCTCCACACTCCAACACTCCAACATCCAACATAACACTCCAACACTCCAACACTCCAACACTCCCACAAACCTACAGCCCAAAACCCCAAAAAACCTCCCAAACTCCAACCTCCCAAATCCAACATTTCCCAAAACCCCATCAATCCAACACTCAAACACCCAACACTCCAAACCCCCCCCTCCCAAAACTCCAACCTCCAACAC
>JAODUO010006347.1:15000-19654 GCA_025642075.2 Ridgeia piscesae
AATGACTCACAAACTGATCTGGAATCTGCAATGTATGTAATGCAATGCATACTTTTTTGACAATGTCAATCAATTGCAATGACATCATGATTCTTTGATTTTTGCCATTTTTTATTTTCTAAATGATTGTTTTGAAGGTGAGAACCTTCACTAGACTGGGTATCACAGAGCTTCGTGGATTACCCAATTACCCGGAAGCACACATTACAATTGATTTGTTTATATTCTGAATATTCTGGTTTAATTTAGCTGAAGATATATTTCTAATGTTGTTTCGTATTTATTACGCAAACGTTTTGATCTTCATAAACAACAGTAGTTATAAAACACGAGCGACCCACAATTTGATAACAATTGTTTAAAAATGTCATGTTCAATATTACCATTATAAATTTTTGCCTTGTGCATTTTGGGCACTGATGGTGTTTCAGGACAAAGTTAGATTAACTGTGAAGATACTTCAAGGATTCTGGTGAGAAGATAAGTGATTATAGACGCCAGTGACAATCAGGCTTTGATTTGTATGGTAGTCTGTGAGACTAGGAGTTCATTTGCCGTACTTTTACACATGACATGTACAATTTAATCACAATCTAACATGTGCATTAGCCTTGGGATTATCTACTATGTTAGGAATTATTCCTATGTTGATTTATTATCATATATTTTATAACTAGTAGGTAATTTTTGACTTATTTACGTCTTTATATTTTTATTTTTTTTGGAAATGGTACGTTATTTAATGTGTTTCTCTTTATATGGTGTGGCGCTAGATGAAATAAAACTATGAAATTAGGTTATGGGTGGCACAGAGACAGTTGTCTATCCAGGCAGAGAAGGGACATGCACTTGTGGCTCACAAAGACAATGAAACGTGACCAATCAACATCCAGTTTTGGCAGGCAGTTGGGTTTCTGCCCAACCCTACTATCCCTCTTTTCTAATTTTACCCAAATGAACTACATGTGTAAGGAACCACAGCCGAACCTTGCTTTACAGCCACCTTATTAATGTGCCACCTCGCAATTAAGGGTGCCCTAAGATGATTTGAAATGTGTTTAATATACAGTAATGTGTAGGATATTTTCTCGATAAAAATCCACCTTGCTAATCAGGCACCGGCTAATATGTAACGTTGCTAATAAGGTCACATTGTTAATAAGGTCACCTTGCAACGTTTGCAATTCAACTCATCGTAATCTTCGTTTCTCTGGTGGCATCGATTCTGTGCAACATTTGCAGTGAAGATCAACATATTTTCTAACTGACTGACAAAACAATCACAAGTTTCCAAACACGTTTACTAGTGCAGGGCATTAGTTTGGTCTATGCAACGCGCCACTGATGCGAAATTTTGGGTCCAATTTACGCTACATCACTACAAATGCAAACTGTTTATTATAACGTAATGGATACTGGTGTATTATTTTTAGTATAACATTTCCACAAACATAGCCAGGTTTTGCATCTACTTGGCATGCAATGTCACACTTTCGGCACATTGGGTTCCCGCTAGTAGTCGCCATACGTGGCAATTGGAACGCATCTAACATATTATAAGTTTAAGAATTATTTCTGGTTTTTGTACACGGCAGATTCCACTGTTTGCGTTTGAAGAATAGTGCCATAGAACACATTTCTGAACAATTAAAATATGTTTATTTAGTTTAATATAAGATTAGTTTTTGCAAGGGCACGTTGACTCAATGAGTGTGCACCAAGTGCTACTTTTACACGCGCTTTGGGCATTTGGGACAATATGGCCATATTAACCCCCTGTACCTCTTTGGAAAGTTTGTTAAAACAAAGTAAATATGTAGAAATATGCAATTTTTTGTCTGATGTACTAAATTTCATTAAATTCTTTACTTTGGATGTTGAATGAATGCTAGACTATGCAATGCAATTTACCTGTTGTTCTCATCAAAACTCAAGCATTTCCCTTTTCCTTTTTAATATAATTGCAATTATCTATATTACACAATTAAGAATAATTTGTATTATCTATATTTTATCAGTTTGCATCTCATTTGAATAATACATAGATCTTGCTTTGAGCAGAAGCTTTTATTGTAAGCATGTTTAATAAAAGTGAACGTTGACTATACTATACTTGTACATTCACTTTACTTTTCTTACCTGTTGTTGTTGACTTCAGGGGTGTGAAGGCCGCAATATCCACATGTTGGGATAACAGTTTCCAGTAGGTAGACATAAATATATTTAATACTTTAAATCAACCCAGCAATGTGGAAACGTTCTCTCCATTAGTTAGTTCAGTTAAGTAATCATGACGTCATGCCAACATTGAGAATGTCAGGTTTATCAGCATCAAAACACAAAATACAAAATAATTGAATTTTATAAGCATAGGACTGCTCAAGCTCACACAAAATCCGTTCCTCTACGAAATGTGAGTACAACTTAACTTAACTAAAATAATATATTGTAGTATAATTTAACCATCACATATATATGTGTCATACTTCAAAACTCAATATATTGTCATTTTTAGATTGCTTTTTAGCCAGAGAAAAAAGTTGACATTTAATTATAAACCTAAATATCTGTTCTGTTCAGGTATGGGAAGGCTGTGACCGAGAACTCTCTTGTGTAGGAGATAGAGAAATATCTACCACCATTGCGACGTTATGTAGAAACTTATGTTTCATGAAGTCAGTGGAACTCTTCACTTCGAAATAGAAGGTTGTACAGTTCTCTCACAGCTGGTCAACTACTTTTTATCGCTGGTCCAAATCTTGATATCTGGTATTTGTTCTATCACAGCTGGTCAAACTCACAGTGTAATATTTTTCCTGAGTACTTGTTATCCAGCTGGTCCAGTACTTGTTCTAGCACAGCTGGTCAATACTGTTCTATCACGCTGTTCACATATTGCGTGTATTTATGATTCACTGCTGGTCAAGTGTCCGGTCCAGCTGGTCTTTACTTGTTCCATCACAGCTAATCAATAGTTGTTAATTCATAGCTGGTCAGTCTGTTCCTTAACTATGTGTTCCAACTTGTCATGTAGTTGTTCTAACAGAGCTGACTGAGTTTGTGTTCCACTGCAGTTGGTTCCGTCACACCAGGTCAAATAGTTGTTCCATCACATCAGGTCAATACTGATCGACCTGTCAAGTACCCGTTGCAATGGCGTTGTCAATACTCGGCCGGTATTCGCCGCCGCTCCAGCCGCCTGTCGCACTGAACCTTCGGAGTAATATGTGCCAGTC
The DNA here is from genome assembly GCA_025642075.2 of Ridgeia piscesae. NCBI lineage: Eukaryota > Metazoa > Annelida > Polychaeta > Sabellida > Siboglinidae > Ridgeia > Ridgeia piscesae. The sequence continues at coordinate 18,237 of JAODUO010006347.1, forward strand.
GTGACTAACCCTCTCCAGTAGTCACTGAATTTTTTCGAAATGATCCGTGATATGCGCATTGAGTTCGGCTGTGTCGCTATCACACGTCTGCCATCGTCATGAGTTGGCAACATCTGACACCAGCCTGTCTAGTCTTGTTTTGGTGCTGCGAGCTTTTCGACGCATAGCGTGTAGGACGGTGTTGCGCTGACGCTTCAATTCACCTCGGCGGTGATCACTATCGAATAATATGCCAGCGTATGATCGCGAGTCGGTCAATAGCTGTGTGTGTAACCCCTTTAATTCCAATGCATAAGAGTGCTTGTTTCCAAAACGAGATAACCGCCGTGTTTGTTCCATAAAATGCAATACATCCTATTTATCCAATCAGTGACATTTAAATACACCTTTTCGACCTTGCTAATCCACCATACTCCGTTGTGTATCAATCAATTTGATGATAACTGGATTTGTTTATTGACTTTGAGATCAATCAATACTTTTGTGTTCATTCATCTCTCAGCTTGGTTTCTAGGGATGTAGGCGCAGAAGGAGTTACCTAATTATCAAGATATATATTATTATATAGTGCAGTCCTCAGAACTGCTCAAAGCCCTTTAACTTTACTTCCCTGGCAACCTGTTTAATCTAACACCATCTCTCTCTGGACACCGGGAGCCAGGTTCAGCTGTCAGGATGTTTTCTGCTTGTTTTACTAGTATTTCCTGATAACTGAGACACTGGCCCATAACAATTTCGTGATGACCCCTCAACTCGAGGCCTTTGCCTCAGGGGAAACCCCCTTTTCTGGCTTGAAATGAAGTAAATTCAAATATTTTTCACTGTGGGGCCAGACATAACTGTAGAGACACACTATTTGGCAGAAAGAATCCTGCGTTATAGGGAAAGGTGGCAGTGTATGATATAGGGGTTTGCCCCAATTCAATTCCACAGTATGAACTATTGAATCCCCTTAAAACTAAAACAATCGTCCTCCGCCTGACAGTTTAGTGTCATACATTAATAGTTACAAGTCTTTTTGTGTAATATAGTGGCCATTTTGTTACACAGAAAAGACTTCAATTATTTGATTATGCGCACTTACCTTTGGTGAAAACATAACCCACCCCCTAAATCACTGAAGTTTTAAATATTGCATGTTGGGTCTTCTAATGCGCTACTATCTTTATTGTACTGATACTAATCATGATCTAGATGTTGGTTTAATGTAGCACACATTTGTTCAGTTTGATTGTGCGCATTTAAATTATACTGTAGGTCAAGGTCAATATAAAAGTCAAGGTCAATACGTGTTATCCCGCGCGGGCGGGAAAATGAAACTAAGCTTGACAATGTGGCAAGTAGTACATCATTTTGAAGCTCTGCATCTCCTGGTGTCGAATCTTGAACAATGTTTCTTCGTATAATTACGCCCCATA
>JAODUO010006358.1:0-13899 GCA_025642075.2 Ridgeia piscesae
ATCTGTCAGTTGTATGCATTCAATCGAATGTGCTCTCATTGTATTAAGAAGTAAATTGGCTGGAGCAAGTGCAAAACAACCAACTATGCCAGTCACATCACCTTGTGAGCGAAGCGAGCTTCTGTTGCACACAGACAACTTGGCTACATTAATTATTAGATTCCAACATAAGTAATGTCAAGATATGATGCTAAAATAAGGCACATGCAACGAAACTTGTATAAGGGGCCGAGATCGCACCGCGGAAACTATCTTAACATTGGTAAGCATAAGCACTAAACGCGCGAATGTCACACACATTCTCGCACGCAAACAGACACCCACTCAATACAGTTGGTTCTCTGTCTGTCATTACACCAATCACAACGCTCTGATCTCGACTGGAAACAGTATGCTTAGGGAGCAGCATGCAAATGCAACCGTAGGCCAGGCGCTTTGTTGTAGCGTAAGTCACGAGTACACAATTGGTTTGTCTTCTTCTGAAACAAGTGTAGAGATCAATCGATGTTTTAAGACGAATATTTATTGCAAACACACATTACTCGCCAAGCACACTTGTATGTAGGTAGGGACGGAGATCCGCTTTCTTTTGAGGCATTGCCCATTGCCATGCAACCAATAGCGTGCGACACAGTGATAACTGCCAACAGGCCAGGTCCTTGGCCATACCGTGAGCGCTATGCCGACAAACAGGTAACGCCAAAAAACAAGACATAACAGTCATGACGAAGTACCATACGAAAAAAACAAAGGTTCTTCCAAACTACCCAGGCAACTACACGATTATATACTAGACTTGCGTGGGGTGCACCACTTCTCTCGCGTCGTGTTCTGAGAGTTTTTTGTCGTTCACACTTCGGAATCAAATCGGAAGACCTGAAACGAAACAGCAGACATTTGGCAAGTTCAATATGAAAAAGAAACCACAAAGCAACTAACAGGCAATAGTCGCATCATATAACGATTGGTATTGAGCTACACAAACCGAACGCCCCACAAATAGTATCGCATTGCACAGTAAATCTTTATGCGAACGAACGTCTTGTATCACCCCGCCTCACACACTTCGACGACATGTATCTGATTTAACAACAGCTTTTGTTTCATTGCGTTGCGTACAAGCACTTCGTGTATTCATAAACAGTTTGGAATGGCATGTAATGCTTCATATACATATTTGCGTAGCCTACATACAGCACTCGTGGCGTCGCCGCTAAAATGTTTTAGAGTTACAGATCGACGAGAGTAGAGTGCCAACATTTAAACGGAACTTCTGTCGTTGAGAGTATATATTATTGCGAAGGTCAATAAAACGAATGTTAATTTAGATACTGCCCAAACTTCTATTTGCATAGGCATAGATGGAAAGCTTAAGACATTGACAACTCATCGAAGAGTGGTATGCGACATGTACAGTGGACTGTGAATGAGAACAAGAATATCAATGTTGTGCCATTTCCGACAAGCATTAGGCACTTGTGTAGCATGCAAACTACATGCTCCTACATTTGAACATTCATTACGGGAGGCGCGGCTAGTGTAGTGGTTAGCGCGCATCCAACTGGCAAACCGACTGCCCGGGTTTAATAAGAGCGGACACAGCAGGCCTGACATATATGGTATTAAAATCAATGGACATAGACTAACATTATTGAATCTAATCGATGCTATACGCCACACATATTGACAAACATTGTACAGAAAAAGTACCCGAATGTCGCACAGGCCACTGCACCATAATAAAACGGTAGTCTTATGCGTGTACATGATTACAACATGAACCTGTGCAAGGGCAGACATTGAAAGAAAGAAGGAGTAGTCGGAAGAAAGCGTCCCCCCTCCCCAGTTTGCCTATATCAACGGCGTCGCCATCTTGAAATCTGACGTTGTCAGAACGAAAATAGCGCGTTTCCCGTATTGTCGTGACGTCACAGTAGGGATGTCCCTTCCGGTTTCGCGCCATTACCACGCCGCGCAGCCGAATGCTGGAAAAAGATGCCAGTTTCTTTAATGTAATCTCGACCGCATCGCTGTGGGATTTACGCCTTTGACTGCAGTGGGGTGAAGGAATGTGGGCATGTGCAAGAATTGAGTATATTATTGTCAACGTCTTTAGTCACCGTACATATTATTACGCTCTTTTTATTGTGTTTTTTCTCAGGTGTCTTCGCCAGATGAAGGTTCAGAGACGCATGGTCCAAAGCAGGCGACTTCTGGCAGCATTACTGGACGACCGGGCGCGATTAGGTGAAGACGGACGACGCGAGTCAGTCATTTGATAGTGAGTGAAACCTTGTATTTATCGAGTACAGGCACTTTGTGCAGGTGCAGTATAACGTGTTGATGTAACTGTAAATGTAGGCCGATCACCGGGAGAATCAAATTTAGCTTGACATAGATGTCATGTATAATAACAATTGCGAGTGGATATTAGTCTTAATGTTACAGTTCTCACAAAGACGATAAAACAAACGAAACGTTTTACTTAGGCGATTGATGTAGCTAGTTTTCACGCTATGTGATTGATCACAACTGATATAAAGAAGATGGTTTAGACTTCGAATAGTTTCCTCGTAACCACTGCAGGTGGTGCTTTTTGGGTCTAGCCGCAATATCTGTCAGTTGTATGCATTCAATCGAATGTGCTCTCATTGTATTAAGAAGTAAATTGGCTGGAGCAAGTGCAAAACAACCAACTATGCCAGTCACATCACCTTGTGAGCGAAGCGAGCTTCTGTTGCACACAACAACTTGGCTACATTAATTATTAGATTCCAACATAAGTAATGTCAAGATATGATGCTAAAATAAGGCACATGCAACGAAACTTGTATAAGGGGCCGAGATCGCACCGCGGAAACTATCTTAACATTGGTAAGCATAAGCACTAAACCCCGGGCACACACATTCTCGCACGCAAACAGACACCCACTCAAACAGTTGGTTCTCTGTCTGTCATTACACCAATCACAACGCTCTGATCTCGACTGGAAACAGTATGCTTAGGGAGGCATGCAAATGCAACCGTAGGCCAGGCGCTTTGTTGTAGCGTAAGTCACGAGTACAAAATTGGTTTGTCTTCTTCTGAAACAAGTGTAGAGATCAATCGATGTTTTAAGACGAATATTTATTGCAAACACACATTACTCGCCAAGCACACTTGTATGTAGGTAGTGACGGAGATCCGCTTCCTTTTGAGGCATTGCCCATTGCCATGCAACCAATAGCGTGCGACACAGTGATAACTGCCAACAGGCCAGGTCCTTGGCCATACCGTGAGCGTATGCCGACAAACAGGTAACGCCAAAAAACAAGACATAACAGTCATGACGAAGTACCATACGAAAAAAAAAAAGGTTCTTCCAAACTACCCCGGCAACTACACGATTATATACTAGACTTGCGTGGGGTGCACCACTCTCTCGCGTCGTGTTCTGAGAGTTTTTGTCGTTCACACTTCGGAATCAAATCGGAAGACCTGAAACGAAACAGCAGACATTTGGCAAGTTCAATATGAAAAAGAAACCACAAAGCAACTAACAGGCAATAGTCGCATCATATAACGATTGGTATTGAGCTACACAAACCGAACGCCCCACAAATAGTATCGCATTGCACAGTAAATCTTTATGCGAACGAACGTCTTGTATCACCCCGCCTCACACACTTCGACGACATGTATCTGATTTAACAACAGCTTTTGTTTCATTGCATTGCGTACAAGCACTTCGTGTATTCATAAACAGTTTGGAATGGCATGTAATGCTTCATATACATATTTGCGTAGCCTACATACAGCACTCGTGGCGTCCCCTAACATGTTTTAGAGTTACAGATCGACGAGAGTAGAGTGCCAACATTTAAACGGAACTTCTGTCGTTGAGAGTATATATTATTGCGAAGGTCAATAAAACGAATGTTAATTTAGATACTGCCCAAACTTCTATTTGCATAGGCATAGATGGAAAGCTTAAGACATTGACAACTCATCGAAGAGTGGTATGCGACATGTACAGTGGACTGTGAATGAGAACAAGAATATAAATGTTGTGCCATTTCCGACAAGCATTAGGCACTTGTGTAGCATGCAAACTACATGCTCCTACATTTGAACATTCATTACGGGAGGCGTGGCTAGTGTAGTGGTTAGCGCGCATCCAACTGGCAAACCGACTGCCCGGGTTTAATAAGAGCGGACACAGCAGGCCTGACATATTTGGTATTAAAATCAATGGACATAGACTAACATTATTGAATCTAATCGATGCTATACGCCACACATATTGACAAACATTGTACAGAAAAAGTACCCGAATGTCGCACAGGCCACTGCACCATAATAAAACGGTAGTCTTATGCGTGTACATGATTACAACATGAACCTGTGCAAGGGCAGACATTGAAAGAAAGTAGGAGTAGTCGGAAGAAAGCGTCCCCCCCTCCCCAGTTTGCCTATATCAACGGCGTCGCCATCTTGAAATCTGACGTTGTCAGAACGAAAATAGCGCGTTTGCCGTATTGTCGTGACGTCACAGTAGGGATGTCCCTTCCGGTTTCGCGCCATTACCACGCCGCGCAGCCGAATGCTGGAAAAAGATGCCAGTTTCTTTAATGTACTCTCGACCGCATCGCTGTGGGATTTACGCCTTTGACTGCAGTGGGGTGAAGGAATGTGGGCATGTGCAAGAATTGAGTATATTATTGTCAACGTCTTTAGTCACCGTACATATTATAACGCTCTTTTTATTGTGTTTTTTCTCAGGTGTCTTCGCCAGATGAAGGTTCAGAGACGCATGGTCCAAAGCAGGCGACTTCTGGCAGCATTACTGGACGACCGGGCGCGATTAGGTGAAGACTGACGACGCGGTTCAGTCATTTGATAGTGAGTGAAACCTTGTGTTTATCGAGTACAGCCACTTTGTGCAGGAGCAGTATAACGTGTTGATGTAATTGTAAATGTAGGCCGATCACCGGGAGAATCAAATATTGCTTGACATAGATGTAATGTATAATAACAATTGCGAGTGGATATTAGTCTTAATGTTACAGTTCTCACAAAGACGATAAAACAAACGAAACGTTTTACTTAGGCGATTGATGTAGCTAGTTTTCACGCTATGTGATTGATCAGAACTGATATAAAGAAGATGGTTTAGACTTCGAATAGTTTCCTCGTAACCACTGCAGGTGGTGCTTTTTGGGTCTAGCCGCAATATCTGTCAGTTGTATGCATTCAATCGAATGTGCTCTCATTGTATTAAGAAGTAAATTGGCTGGAGCAAGTGCAAAACAACCAACTATGCCAGTCACATCACCTTGTGAGCGAAGCGAGTTCTGTTGCACACAGACAACTTGGCTACATTAATTATTAGATTCCAACATAAGTAATGTCAAGATATGATGCTAAAATAAGGCACATGCAACGAAACTTGTATAAGGGGCCGAGATCGCACCGCGGAAACTATCTTAACATTGGTAAGCATAAGCACTAAACGCGCGAATGTCACACACATCACGCAAACAGACACCCACTCAATACAGTTGGTTCTCTGTCTGTCATTACACCAATCACAACGCTCTGATCTCGACTGGAAACAGTATGCTTAGGGAGCAGCATGCAAATGCAACCGTAGGCCAGGCGCTTTGTTGTAGCGTAAGTCACGAGTACAAAATTGGTTTGTCTTCTTTCTGAAACAAGTGTAGAGATCAATCGATGTTTTAAGACGAATATTTATTGCAAACACACATTACTCGGCAAGCACACTTGTATGTAGGTAGTGACGGAGATCCGCTTCCTTTTGAGGCATTGCCCATTGCCATGCAACCAATAGCGTGCGACACAGTGATAACTGCCAACAGGCCAGGTCCTTGGCCATACCGTGAGCGCTATGCCGACAAACAGGTAACGCCAAAAAACAAGACATAACAGTCATGACGAAGTACCATACGAAAAAAACAAAGGTTCTTCCAAACTACCCAGGCAACTACACGATATTATACTAGACTTGCCTGGGGTGCACCACTTCTCTCGCGTCGTGTTCTGAGAGTTTTTTGTCGTTCACACTTCGGAATCAAATCGGAAGACCTGAAACGAAACAGCAGACATTTGGCAAGTTCAATATGAAAAAGAAACCACAAAGCAACTAACAGGCAATAGTCGCATCATATAACGATTGGTATTGAGCTACACAAACCGAACGCCCCACAAATAGTATCGCATTGCACAGTAAATCTTTATGCGAACGAACGTCTTGTATCACCCCGCCTCACACACTTCGACGACATGTATCTGATTTAACAACAGCTTTTGTTTCATTGCGTTGCGCACAAGCATTTCGTGTATTCATAAACAGTTTGGAATGGCATGTAATGCTTCATATACATATTTGCGTAGCCTACATACAGCACTCGTGGCGTCGCCGCTAAATTTAGAGTTACATATCGACGAGAGTAGAGTGCCAACATTTAAACGGAACTTCTGTCGTTGAGAGTATATATTATTGCGAAGGTCAATAAAACGAATGTTAATTTAGATACTGCCCAAACTTCTATTTCATAGGCATAGATGGAAAGCTTAAGACATTGACAACTCATCGAAGAGTGGTATGCGACATGTACAGTGGACTGTGAATGAGAACAAGAATATAAATGTTGTGCCATTTCCGACAAGAATTAGGCACTTGTGTAGCAAGCAAACTACATGCTCCTACATTTGAACATTCATTAGGGGAGGCGTGGCTAGTGTAGTGGTTAGCGCGCATCCAACTGGCAAACCGACTGCCAGGTTTAATATGAGCGGACACAGCAGGCCTGACATATTTGGTATTAAAATCAATGGACATAGACTAACATTATTGAATCTAATCGATGCTATACGCCACACATATTGACAAACATTGTACAGAAAAAGTACCCGAATGTCGCACAGGCCACTGCACCATAATAAAACGGTAGTCTTATGCGTGTACATGATTACAACATGAACCTGTGCAAGGGCAGACATTGAAAGAAAGAAGGAGTAGTCGGAAGAAAGCGTCCCCCCCTCCCCAGTTTGCCTATATCAACGGCGTCGCCATCTTGAAATTTGACGTTGTCAAAACGAAAACAGCGCGTTTGGCGTATTGTCGTGACGTCACAGTAGGGACGTCCCTTCCGGTTTCGCGCCATTACCACGCCGCGCAGCCGAATGCTGGAAAAAGATGACAGTTTCTTTAATGTAATCTCGACCGCATCGCTGTGGGATTTACGCCTTTGACTGCAGTGGGGTGAAGGAATGTGGGCATGTGTAAGAATTGAGTCTATTATTGTCAACGTCTTTAGTCACCGTACATATTATAACGCTCTTTTTATTGTGTTTTTTTTCTCAGGTGTCTTCGCCAGATGAAGGTTCAGAGACGCATGGTCCAAAGCAGGCGACTTCTGGCAGCATTACTGGACGACCGGGCGCGATTAGGTGAAGACTGACGACGCGGGTCAGTCATTTGATAGTGACTGAAACCTTGTGTTTATCGAGTACAGCCACTTTGTGCAGGTGCAGTATAACGTGTTGATGTAATTGTAAATGTAGGCCGATCACCGGGAGAATCAAATATAGCTTGACATAGATGTCATGTATAATAACAATTGCGAGTGGACATTAGTTTTAATGTTACAGTTCTCACAAAGACGAGAAAACAAACGAAACGTTTTACTTAGGCGATTGATGTAGCTAGTTTTCACGCTATGTGATTGATCAGAACTGATATAAAGAAGATGGTTTAGACTTCGAATAGTTTCCTCGTAACCACTGTAGGTGGTGCTTTTTGGGTCTAGCCGCAATATCTGTCAGTTGTATGCATTCAATCGAATGTGCTCTCATTGTATTAAGAAGTAAATTGGCTGGAGCAAGTGCAAAACATCCAACTATGCCAGTCACATCACCTTGTGAGCGAATCGAGCTTCTGTTGCACACATAAAACTTGGCTACATTAATTATTAGATTCCAAAATAAGTAATGTCAAGATATGATGCTAAAATAAGGCACATGCAACGAAACTTGTATAAGGGGCCGAGATCGCACCGCGGAAACTATCTTAACATTGGTAAGCATAAGCACTAAACGCGCGAATGTCACACACATTCTCGCACGCAAACAGACACCCACTCAATACAGTTGGTTCTCTGTCTGTCATTACACCAATCACAACGCTCTGATCTCGACTGGAAACAGTATGCTTAGGGAGCAGCATGCAAATGCAACCGTAGGCCAGGCGCTTTGTTGTAGCGTAAGTCACGAGTACAAAATTGGTTTGTCTTCTTCTGAAACAAGTGTAGAGATCAATCGATGTTTTAAGACGAATATTTATTGCAAACACACATTACTCGGCAAGCACACTTGTATGTAGGTAGTGACGGAGATCCGCTTCCTTTTGAGGCATTGCCCATTGCCATGCAACCAATAGCGTGCGACACAGTGATAACTGCCAACAGGCCAGGTCCTTGGCCATACCGTGAGCGTTATGCCGACAAACAGGTAACGCCAAAAAACAAGACATAACAGTCATGACGAAGTACCATACGAAAAAAACAAAGGTTCTTCCAAACTATCCAGGCAACTACACGATTATATACTAGACTTGCGTGGGGTGCACCACATCTCTCGCGTCGTGTTCTGAGAGTTTTTGTCGTTCACACTTCGGAATCAAATCGGAAGACCTGAAACGAAACAGCAGACATTTGGCAAGTTCAATATGAAAACGAAACCACAAAGCAACTAACAGGCAATAGTCGCATCATATAACGATTGGTATTGAGCTACACAAACCGAACGCCCTACAAATAGTATCGCATTGCACAGTAAATCTTTATGCGAACGAACGTCTTGTATCACCCCGCCTCACACACTTCGACGACATGTATTTGATTTAACAACAGCTTTTGTTTCATTGCGTTGCGTACAAGCACTTCGTGTATTCATAAACAGTTTGGAATGGCATGTAATGTTTCAGATACATATTTGCGTAGCCTGCATACAGCACTCGTGGCGTCGCCGTTAACACGTTTTAGAGTTACAGATCGACGAGAGTAGAGTGCCAACATTTAAACGGAACTTCTGTCGATAAGAGTATATATTATTGCGAATGTCAATAAAACGAATGTTAATTTAGATACTGCCCAAACTTCTATTTCATAGGCATAGATGGAAAGCTTAAGACATTGACAACTCATCGAAGAGTGGTATGCGACATGTACAGTGGACTATGAATGAGAACAAGAATATAAATGTTGTGCCATTTCCGACAAGAATTAGGCACTTGTGTAGCATGCAAACTACATGCTCCTACATTTGAACATTCATTACGGGAGGCGTGGCTAGTGTAGTGGTTAACGCGCATCCAACTGGCAAACCGACTGCCCGGGTTTAATAAGAGCGGACACAGCAGGCCTGACATATTTGGTATTAAAATCAATGGACATAGACTAACATTATTGAATCTAATCGATGCTATACGCCACACATATTGACAAACATTGTACAGAAAAAGTACCCGAATGTCGCACAGGCCACTGCACCATAATAAAACGGTAGTCTTATGCGTGTACATGATTACAACATGAACCTGTGCAAGGGCAGACATTGAAAGAAAGAAGGAGTAGTCGGAAGAAAGCGTCCCCCCTCCCCAGTTTGCCTATATCAACGGCGTCGCCATCTTGAAATTTGACGTTGTCAAAACGAAAACAGCGCGTTTGGCGTATTGTCGTGACGTCACAGTAGGGACGTCCCTTCCGGTTTCGCGCCATTACCACGCCGCGCAGCCGAATGCTGGAAAAAGATGACAGTTTCTTTAATGTAATCTCGACCGCATCGCTGTGGGATTTACGCCTTTGACTGCAGTGGGGTGAAGGAATGTGGGCATGTGTAAGAATTGAGTCTATTATTGTCAACGTCTTTAGTCACCGTACATATTATAACGCTCTTTTTATTGTGTTTTTTTTCTCAGGTGTCTTCGCCAGATGAAGGTTCAGAGACGCATGGTCCAAAGCAGGCGACTTCTGGCAGCATTACTGGACGACCGGGCGCGATTAGGTGAAGACTGACGACGCGGGTCAGTCATTTGATAGTGACTGAAACCTTGTGTTTATCGAGTACAGCCACTTTGTGCAGGTGCAGTATAACGTGTTGATGTAATTGTAAATGTAGGCCGATCACCGGGAGAATCAAATATAGCTTGACATAGATGTCATGTATAATAACAATTGCGAGTGGACATTAGTTTTAATGTTACAGTTCTCACAAAGACGAGAAAACAAACGAAACGTTTTACTTAGGCGATTGATGTAGCTAGTTTTCACGCTATGTGATTGATCAGAACTGATATAAAGAAGATGGTTTAGACTTCGAATAGTTTCCTCGTAACCACTGTAGGTGGTGCTTTTTGGGTCTAGCCGCAATATCTGTCAGTTGTATGCATTCAATCGAATGTGCTCTCATTGTATTAAGAAGTAAATTGGCTGGAGCAAGTGCAAAACATCCAACTATGCCAGTCACATCACCTTGTGAGCGAATCGAGCTTCTGTTGCACACATAAAACTTGGCTACATTAATTATTAGATTCCAAAATAAGTAATGTCAAGATATGATGCTAAAATAAGGCACATGCAACGAAACTTGTATAAGGGGCCGAGATCGCACCGCGGAAACTATCTTAACATTGGTAAGCATAAGCACTAAACGCGCGAATGTCACACACATTCTCGCACGCAAACAGACACCCACTCAATACAGTTGGTTCTCTGTCTGTCATTACACCAATCACAACGCTCTGATCTCGACTGGAAACAGTATGCTTAGGGAGCAGCATGCAAATGCAACCGTAGGCCAGGCGCTTTGTTGTAGCGTAAGTCACGAGTACAAAATTGGTTTGTCTTCTTCTGAAACAAGTGTAGAGATCAATCGATGTTTTAAGACGAATATTTATTGCAAACACACATTACTCGGCAAGCACACTTGTATGTAGGTAGTGACGGAGAGCCGCTTCCTTTTGAGGCATTGCCCATTGCCATGCAACCAATAGCGTGCGACACAGTGATAACTGCCAACAGGCCAGGTCCTTGGCCATACCGTGAGCGTTATGCCGACAAACAGGTAACGCCAAAAAACAAGACATAACAGTCATGACGAAGTACCATACGAAAAAAACAAAGGTTCTTCCAAACTATCCAGGCAACTACACGATTATATACTAGACTTGCGTGGGGTGCACCACATCTCTCGCGTCGTGTTCTGAGAGTTTTTGTCGTTCACACTTCGGAATCAAATCGGAAGACCTGAAACGAAACAGCAGACATTTGGCAAGTTCAATATGAAAACGAAACCACAAAGCAACTAACAGGCAATAGTCGCATCATATAACGATTGGTATTGAGCTACACAAACCGAACGCCCTACAAATAGTATCGCATTGCACAGTAAATCTTTATGCGAACGAACGTCTTGTATCACCCCGCCTCACACACTTCGACGACATGTATTTGATTTAACAACAGCTTTTGTTTCATTGCGTTGCGTACAAGCACTTCGTGTATTCATAAACAGTTTGGAATGGCATGTAATGTTTCAGATACATATTTGCGTAGCCTGCATACAGCACTCGTGGCGTCGCCGTTAACACGTTTTAGAGTTACAGATCGACGAGAGTAGAGTGCCAACATTTAAACGGAACTTCTGTCGATAAGAGTATATATTATTGCGAAGGTCAATAAAACGAATGTTAATTTAGATACTGCCCAAACTTCTATTTCATAGGCATAGATGGAAAGCTTAAGACATTGACAACTCATCGAAGAGTGGTATGCGACATGTACAGTGGACTGTGAATGAGAACAAGAATATAAATGTTGTGCCATTTCCGACAAGAATTAGGCACTTGTGTAGCATGCAAACTACATGCTCCTACATTTGAACATTCATTACGGGAGGCGTGGCTAGTGTAGTGGTTAACGCGCATCCAACTGGCAAACCGACTGCCCGGGTTTAATAAGAGCGGACACAGCAGGCCTGACATATTTGGTATTAAAATCAATGGACATAGACTAACATTATTGAATCTAATCGATGCTATACGCCACACATATTGACAAACATTGTACAGAAAAAGTACCCGAATGTCGCACAGGCCACTGCACCATAATAAAACGGTAGTCTTATGCGTGTACATGATTACAACATGAACCTGTGCAAGGGCAGACATTGAAAGAAAGAAGGAGTAGTCGGAAGAAAGCGTCCCCCCTCCCCAGTTTGCCTATATCAACGGCGTCGCCATCTTGAAATTTGACGTTGTCAAAACGAAAACAGCGCGTTTGGCGTATTGTCGTGACGTCACAGTAGGGACGTCCCTTCCGGTTTCGCGCCATTACCACGCCGCGCAGCCGAATGCTGGAAAAAGATGACAGTTTCTTTAATGTAATCTCGACCGCATCGCTGTGGGATTTACGCCTTTGACTGCAGTGGGGTGAAGGAATGTGGGCATGTGTAAGAATTGAGTCTATTATTGTCAACGTCTTTAGTCACCGTACATATTATAACGCTCTTTTTATTGTGTTTTTTTTCTCAGGTGTCTTCGCCAGATGAAGGTTCAGAGACGCATGGTCCAAAGCAGGCGACTTCTGGCAGCATTACTGGACGACCGGGCGCGATTAGGTGAAGACTGACGACGCGGGTCAGTCATTTGATAGTGACTGAAACCTTGTGTTTATCGAGTACAGCCACTTTGTGCAGGTGCAGTATAACGTGTTGATGTAATTGTAAATGTAGGCCGATCACCGGGAGAATCAAATATAGCTTGACATAGATGTCATGTATAATAACAATTGCGAGTGGACATTAGTTTTAATGTTACAGTTCTCACAAAGACGAGAAAACAAACGAAACGTTTTACTTAGGCGATTGATGTAGCTAGTTTTCACGCTATGTGATTGATCAGAACTGATATAAAGAAGATGGTTTAGACTTCGAATAGTTTCCTCGTAACCACTGTAGGTGGTGCTTTTTGGGTCTAGCCGCAATATCTGTCAGTTGTATGCATTCAATCGAATGTGCTCTCATTGTATTAAGAAGTAAATTGGCTGGAGCAAGTGCAAAACATCCAACTATGCCAGTCACATCACCTTGTGAGCGAATCGAGCTTCTGTTGCACACATAAAACTTGGCTACATTAATTATTAGATTCCAAAATAAGTAATGTCAAGATATGATGCTAAAATAAGGCACATGCAACGAAACTTGTATAAGGGGCCGAGATCGCACCGCGGAAACTATCTTAACATTGGTAAGCATAAGCACTAAACGCGCGAATGTCACACACATTCTCGCACGCAAACAGACACCCACTCAATACAGTTGGTTCTCTGTCTGTCATTACACCAATCACAACGCTCTGATCTCGACTGGAAACAGTATGCTTAGGGAGCAGCATGCAAATGCAACCGTAGGCCAGGCGCTTTGTTGTAGCGTAAGTCACGAGTACAAAATTGGTTTGTCTTCTTCTGAAACAAGTGTAGAGATCAATCGATGTTTTAAGACGAATATTTATTGCAAACACACATTACTCGGCAAGCACACTTGTATGTAGGTAGTGACGGAGATCCGCTTCCTTTTGAGGCATTGCCCATTGCCATGCAACCAATAGCGTGCGACACAGTGATAACTGCCAACAGGCCAGGTCCTTGGCCATACCGTGAGCGTTATGCCGACAAACAGGTAACGCCAAAAAACAAGACATAACAGTCATGACGAAGTACCATACGAAAAAAACAAAGGTTCTTCCAAACTATCCAGGCAACTACACGATTATATACTAGACTTGCGTGGGGTGCACCACATCTCTCGCGTCGTGTTCTGAGAGTTTTTGTCGTTCACAC
>JAODUO010006369.1:0-10000 GCA_025642075.2 Ridgeia piscesae
TAGTACCTTTTATTGGAGTATTTTGCTACTGTCAGTTTTGTCTTCGAATTAGTTATCTTCAAACTCTGATGTTCACTTTATTTGGCATGCCATTTCGGGAGGAGAGAGAGAGAGAGAGATGGGGGGAGAGTAGAAAACAGACAGACAGAGAACTGGAAAGTGTATGATGCAGAAAGAACAGAGTAATGGAAGGAGATCGTTTCGCAGGTGGATGGAGGGGGAAGTTATGAGAGTGCACAACAGGATGGAAAGACCTGCGCGAGAATAACAGGAGGGAAGACCGCAGGCAAGCAGATAGTTAAATTGGGCATGGGCGCTTAATGCTCTATTCCTAGATGGGAGAGGACAAAAGAGAAGTATGTTGGAAGGAAGTTTGGTTGGAAGAAAGGGTAAAGGCGACGCGAGCTAAGTTGGCCAGGTGGACGGCGGCGCGAGGAGTGCTGACAAGAGGAATAAACTGATGCACGCCACATAGCCGCGATTTTTCTAAACTAACAGAATAATTCAGGCAATGCTTGATAGTCCTGGCTCTGCCACATTGGCCCGTAATAATTATGAGGTAAACGCAGTTTTTCTTTTGATTTGCATTCTACATACCATGTCTTTCAACACATCACGAGGTTTTTTAAATCCGTGGCATAAGGTCACTGGAACGTGAGAAAAAATTGCCGCCGTTGACCGGGATTTGATCTATAACTTTGGTCTAGAAGGTCTAGATAGCCAAAATTGGTATCAATTCCGCCAAACATTTACGCCATATGGGTTGAGAAATCCAACATAGCCGCTTATCCAAAACGACCATCGGATACAGAAACATTATTGTCCGTAACGTCCGATGAAGATATCGAATATAAAATTAACATGATTTATGACGCATAATATTGTGCGTGCGTGAACCTCTATATGAATGTTTTGCCCGTGCATGTGTTCTTTAGTAGCCGATGAAATACACGTGTTTTTTCGAGGAGTTGGTGTGTCTTGGTCCTCGTGAAACAGCAACATATCTGACCAGCATCGTGCTCATATATTATAAAAATATAAATACAAACAAAACATTATTCGACAGTTCACTTTATTCACCAAAACACTGCGACCAATACACTTATTGAAAGCACTGCCTATGTGCAACTGTTATCCTCATTCGGTGAGGATTAGTGACGGCGATGACGACAAGGAGAACCGAGCTCTTCGTAGCACATGGCGAAGCCACGTCGGTCACACTTGCACTCGCAGCAAACGGAACAGCGCCGACGACGGTTGCTGTACCAGTCCTTTGTCACTCGGCATGTGCACGACCCGTACCTGCATCTCACACTGCAGCGTTTCACTGGAAGCATACAAGAGAAGATACTATCATTATCACATATTCAACACTTTGTACATTAGTTGACGTGTTATACTGAGTCTATATATTGAGTAACAAATCTACAAGGCGTTTTGCTTGTAGAAAACATTCCCAGCCATGTATACTTTACTAGTGTATTAGCTGTTCGTATGACATATCTATGACATTACACCTCTTGGTTTGTTTGTTTGCATTTGACGTTTTATTAATTTATTCACCGGCAACACTTTCCGGAAACATATGTGATGTTTGAAGAATTCTATAACAAGATTAGTCGAAAATGTCTCTAAGCACCCGGCCTACTGTCAGTTTGTAATTGTAGTTTTCACACTCACAGCAGTTACTGGGGCGGATCGGACGTCGGGGATGAGGACGTCGGGTGGTCGGACGTCGGGGATGAATGTGACGTCGGGGAGGATCTGATTCTAAAACAAACAATACATGTGTTATGATATACACTTCGAAATGTCTTTTAAAATAATGTACAATTTCCATTAAACGTTCAAAGCTACTCGAGGAGACTGGACAAACGACACTCTAAGGAAGGTCAAAATTTACATTAAGTGTCAGTCTACGACGAAAGATAAAGTTTTGAAAATTGACATTGATGAGATCAAAATTCCGATCTTTTAAAATGGAGTAGGTTAGAGCAACTCACGCTTTTCCAAGGACAGCGATGTCTGAAATAAATAAAAAGTAATAATGTCAAGCGTTAGCACAGATCACTTGTATGGTTGAACTCATTTAGCCACATTTCCATTCACGTAGACGTATACGCTCACTCGCACGTATGCAGCCATGCGAAACCACACGCCTCCATACACAAACAAGCAAACACACACACACACACACACACACACACACACACACACACACACACAAATTAAACCTCAATGCACGTTTCATAGTTGTGGTGTTTCTTTTGCTGCTAATTTTACAAAATAATGCCATTTCAGATTTAGGATTCATAAGAACATTTCAGATGTACATCACATTCCGTTCTATAAATTGCTTATATGAAGATAACTCGTCTTCGTCTTCGGAAGCCTCAACGAATGTGGCCAGAGTGACGCAAAATACGAGAATCACAAATGTCAACTTGAGAGCATTCATGCTGCAAAACGAGACAAACTTGTATTTGTGATATTCAAACTGTAGTTTAACTATATGGCACGTGTGTGATTAGAATTAGACAATCATACAAATTGTAACCTTGACATCAACACAGTGTTTGCTCATTGTTGATGATGGACAGGAGATAGATATTATTTACACAAGTTTAATAAATTTCTATTTGAACATACCGTTCGTTATATGTACATGTCGTATCAATCCTGGTGGAAACATCGTGTAAAATGTGTTATCTTTGATACTCTCCACGAACAACGGTCGGTTGTTTGCTTGTCAGTGTAACTGAGGAAATAGCGTCTAAAGTAATTTAATTTATATCATATTTTAACTTGTATACCCTCTACGAAACACCATCTGCTTCCTGTCAATCTTTCTTGGGAAGTAGTTTGTCGTATTCGGATTTGTTGTGATTCTGACATACAACGGTAGCGACTATTATGATGTGTGTGATGTATCCTTATTTCTCCACAAAGATATATCTACATACATGAAGATCTGGTGACCTTCTCCTGTCCCGTTGTCTACGTACAGTGCTGGTTGCAAGAAGTGATGAGAATATAAAACCTTCTGCTTTTACATATGGCGATCTGGCTAAACGTTGCGTGCTGCGTCATGAAACGGTTATGTTTTTATTGTAGACTTGAGGAAAACTAATTATTTCTGTAGTTTCTTTTGCAAGCACCACTTGTGCTAAGAGCAATGTTTTGCTTGTCTTTGCGACATCGTTTATATAGGCTCAGTATGGAGTAACCTATTTTATTAGTAATATCAAATGCTACATACTTGCCATTCTAATCACTCTGCATGCGGTAAGTAATGAGTGTCTTTCCCGCGGTTTTCAGAAACGTCACCTGCTGAGACACATTCTTGGCTAGTTAAAAGGAAAGCTGTAGGAGGGCGATATTTTGCGATTCATTATTCGCTTCGTGTTTTGTCATTTATGTCTAGCGATGTTATACAGATGTTTTTATTTATTTTGTCATTGATTTGACTGCGGGTGTATTTTTTCAAACGCTGTACGTACATGTTTTGCTTATTCTGGTGCCACCATTATCTAACGAAGTCGTAATAAGTCAACGTGCTTGTCGACATTCGTGGTATTAAGTTAAATAATTTAAAACGGCATGCAAACTATTATATTCAGAATGTGTCTTTCTCTTTAAATAAAATTCGTTTTCAAAACACGGTTAGTGTTTCAATCCTATAATTATAATCTTCTGTTGAGCATAGAAGAGCGCCATTGGCAAACTGTCATCCGTCATGCGGACCAAGTGAGCGGGCCACCGTAGTTGTGCACGGTGGATGTGAAACTGTATTCCTGTCGTTTTGTATATAAACAGTACCTCAGTGTATGACACCATCCTCTTCAACATTGTCGTTGACTGGTACTACGACATACACAAAAAAGCAAACCAAGAAGTATAAGATAGACGCTTTTTGTTGGACGTCGTAATACCCAGTCAACGACAATGTTGAAGAGGATGGTGTCATCAGCAATAGCTAGGGCTTCTTGCAGCTTCACGCAATGTGACTGTTCTAGCTATGTTCACGGTAATTGTCTCTGTGTATGACCTTATTATGACATTCAAAATCTCAAACCCAGACATAAGTTCAAATCTCTACTATCCAAACAATATTTGTCTAACTATCTTAACCAAGTGCATTGCTTAAATCCCATATGTGTAGAGTGTAACTAATTGTTTTCATTTTATAAGACACACTGTTTGGATTGTCACACATTTTCACACACTTCTTAAGTTCCCCCAGTCGTTTTCATGCAAAATGATGTACGTGGATAAGTGTATTGCGTATATATATATATATATATATACATATATATATATATATATACTATATATATATATATATATATACATATAATATACATATACATATACATATACATATTTCAAAGATTATGTTTTGGGGTCACAGGAAGACGGCACAAAATGTGCTATGTGACCACCACGTAACAATACTGTTCTTGTTGTTTGATTATGTAGAATGAAATTTTGTTGTTACGAAATAAAATTTGATTTGATTTGATTTAATTTGATTTGATATGGCAAGGTAGTCCAATCTGTCAGTATGTGATATCCGTACTGAAAGCCAAGGAATTGCGTCTAATTATTAAGAGCAACCGATGAAGCGTGGCCATAGACATCAACACCCGTCGATCATATATAATTTATAACAGATGAAGGGAAATTCATACGTTAATATATTAGATTTCAAGTGATTCTGCCTAATTATTAAAGATAACCACAAAATAGTACAAAAATGATGATAATTCATCATTATCATCGTTATCATCGTTATCATCGTTATCATCGTTATCATCGTTATCATCGTTATCATCACTATCATAATTATCATAATTATCATAATTATCATAATTATCACAATTATCACAATTATCATAATTATCATAATTATCATAATTATCATAATTATCACAATTATCATAATTATCATAATTATCATAATTATCATAATTATCACAATTATCACAATTATCATAATTATCATAATTATCATAATTATCATAATTATCATAATTATCATAATTATCACAATTATCATAATTATCACAATTATCACAATTATCACAATTATCACAATTATCATAATTATCATAATTATCACAATTATCACAATTATCACAATTATCACAATTATCACAATTATCATAATTATCATAATTATCACAATTATCACAATTATCACAATTATCACAATTATCACAATTATCACAATTATCATAATTATCATAATTATCACAATTATCACAATTATCACAATTATCACAATTATCACAATTATCACAATTATCACAATTATCACAATTATCACAATTATCACAATTATCACAATTATCACAATTATCACAATTATCACAATTATCACAATTATCACAATTATCACAATTATCACAATTATCACAATTATCACAATTATCACAATTATCATAATTATCGTAATTATCATAATTATCGTAATTATCGTAATTATCGTAATTATCATAATTATCGTAATTATCATAATTATCGTAATTATCGTAATTATCGTAATTATCGTAATTATCATAATTATCATAATTATCGTAATTATCGTAATTATCGTAATTATCATAATTATCATAATTATCATAATTATCATAATTATCATAATTATCATAATTATCATAATTATCATAATTATCATAATTATCATAATTATCATAATTATCATAATTATCATAATTATCATAATTATCATAATTATCATAATTATCATAATTATCATAATTATCATAATTATCATAATTATCATAATTATCATAATTATCATAATTATCATAATTATCATAATTATCATAATTATCATAATTATCATAATTATCATAATTATCATAATTATCATAATTATCATAATTATCATAATTATCATAATTATCATAATTATCATAATTATCATAATTATCACAATTATCACAATTATCATAATTATCATAATTATCATAATTATCACACTCTTCACCACCTTTGTCATATTTGATTTACAAATTTTTTCTAAATACTACGTTGAATTGAATTGAACATTATTTCCATACTTGATTTTATTATGTACATTTTACTATGTACAGATTATTATGTTCGTATGCACCCTCCTAAATGCAAAATAATTTGATTATTATTATTTTACAGTGACTATTATTGATACGATTATGTTCATAAAATATTATAAGTAACTTATTTTAAATTATATATTTCATTTTTAATTATCAGTAAGAAATGCTAGATCCCGGACGTTCCAACCTCTCCCCATGTGATGAGTAACGACAGTGACCCTGCAGTGTGGGCATGGTCACATACGGAGACGACGCCATCGCTCCTTTGAATGCAATCTGTAGGATGGCGATTTCGTTGCTGCATAGTGTGTTTTTCTGCGCCTAATACTGTGTTTGTTACAACGTCGAGCAGCAGGGTCAAGCACATTTTTATTTGCATTATTCTGTAGTAGTTTTGTGTGTATTTGACAGTCAGACAGACGCACAATTTGACATTAACACTAGAACACAAAACACTGTAGAACCATTATGTTTTATGAAAAAGAAAACGGCTGTTGACTAGACACCCGATGTGTGAATCCAATCATTCTCGAGTGAATGACGTCAATGAATGATACCAGTTTTTGTTATGTTGTTTTTCATACTGAATTTCCCTTCATCAGTTATTAGTTATATTTATGTTAGCCGAAAGTAGTACTCTTTTGTGGTTATCTTTAATAATTAGGCAGAATCACTTGAAATCTAATATATTAACGTATGAATTTCCCTTCATCTGTTATAAATTATATATGATCGACGGGTGTTGATGTCTATGGCCACGCTTCATCGGTTGCTCTTAATAATTAGACGCAATTCCTTGGCTTTCAGTACGGATGTCAAATACTGACAGATTGGACTACCTTGCCATATCAAATCAAATTAAATCAAATCAAATTTTATTTCGTAACAACAAAATTTCATTCTACATAATCAAACAACAAGAACAATATTGTTACGTGGTGGTCACATGGCACATTTTGTGCCGTCTTCCTGTGACCCCAAAACATAATCTTCGAAATGATATATATATATATATATATATCCCTAGCTATTGCTGATGACACCATCCTCTTCAACATTGTCGTTGACTGGGTATTACGACGTCCAACAAAAAGCGTCTATCTTATACTTCTTGGTTTGCTTTTTTTGTATGTCGTAGTACCAGTCAACGACAAGGTTGAAGAGGATGGTGTCATACACTGAGGTACTGTTTATATACAAAACGACAGGAATACAATTTCACATCCACCGTGCACAACTACGGTGGCCCGCTCACTTGGTCCGCATGACGGGTGACAGTTTGCCAATGGCGCTCGTCTATGCTCAACAGAAGATTATAATTATAGGATTGAAACACTAACCGTGTTTTGAAAACGAATTTTATTTAAAGAGAAAGACACATTCTGAATATAATAGTTTGCATGCCGTTTTATATTATTTAACTTAATACCACGAATGTCGACAAGCACGTTGACTTATTACGACTTCGTTAGATAATGGTGGCACCAGATTAAGCAAAACATGTACATACAGCGTTTGAAAAAATACACCCGCAGTCAAATCAATGACAAAATAAATAAAAACATCTGTATAACATCGCTAGACATAAATGACAAAACACGAAGCGAATAATGAATCGCAAAATATCGCCCTCCTACAGCTTTCCTTTTAACTAGCCAAGATTGTGTCTCAGCAGGTGACGTTTATGAAAACGGCAGGAAAGACACTCGTTACTTATCGCATGCAGAGTGATTAGAATGGCAAGTATGTAGCATTTGATATTACTAATAAAATAGGTTACTCCATACTGAGCCTATAGAAACGATGTCGCAAAGACAAGCAAAACATTGCTCTTAGCACAAGTGGTGCTTGCAAAAGAAACTACAGAAATAATTAGTTTTCCTCAAGTCTACAATAAAAACATAACCGTTTCATGACGCAGCACGCAACGTTTAGCCAGATCGCCATATGTAAAAGCAGAAGGTTTTATATTCTCATCACTTCTTGCAACCAGCACTGTACGTAGACAACGGGACAGGAGAAGGTCACCAGATCATCATGTATGTAGATATATCTTTGTGGAGAAATAAGGATACATCGCACACATCATAATAGTCGCTACCGTTGTATGTCAGAATCACAACAAATCCGAATACGACAAACTACTTCCCAAGAAAGATTGACAGGAAGCAGGTGGTGTTTCGTAGAGGGTATACAAGTTAAAATATGATATAAATTAAATTACTTTAGACGCTATTTCCTCAATTACACTGACAAGCAAACAAGCGACCGTTGTTCGTGGAGAGTATCAAAGATAACACATTTTAAACGATGTTTCCACCAGGATTGATACGACATGTACATATAACGAACGGTATGTTCAAATAGAAATTTATTAAACATGTGTAAATATTATCTATCTCCTGTCCATCATCAACAATGAGCAAACACTGTGTTGATGTCAAGGTTACAATTTGTATGATTGTCTAATTCTAATCACACACGTGCCATATAGTTAAACTACAGTTTGAATATCACAAATACAAGTTTGTCTCGTTTTGCAGCATGAATGCTCTCAAGTTGACATTTGTGATTCTCGTATTTTGCGTCACTCTGGCCACATTCGTTGAGGCTTCCGAAGACGAAGACGAGTTATCTTCATATAAGCAATTTATAGAACGGAATGTGATGTACATCTGAAATGTTCTTATGAATCCTAAATCTGAAATGGCATTATTTTGTAAAATTAGCAGCAATGTGTGTGTGTGTGTGTGTGTGTGTGTGTGTGTGTGTGTTTGCTTGTTTGTGTATGGAGGCGTGTGGTTTCGCATGGCTGCATACGTGCGAGTGAGCGTATACGTCTACGTGAATGGAAATGTGGCTAAATGAGTTCAACCATACAAGTGATCTGTGCTAACGCTTGACATTATTACTTTTTATTTATTTCAGACATCGCTGTCCTTGGAAAAGCGTGAGTTGCTCTAACCTACTCCATTTTAAAAGATCGGAATTTTGATCTCATCAATGTCAATTTTCAAAACTTTATCTTTCGTCGTAGATTGACACTTAATGTAAATTTTGACCTTCCTTAGAGTGTCGTTTGTCCAGTCTCCTCGAGTAGCTTTGAACGTTTAATGGAAATTGTACATTATTTTAAAAGACATTTCGAAGTGTATATCATAACACATGTATTGTTTGTTTTAGAATCAGATCCTCCCCGACGTCACATTCATCCCCGACGTCCGACCACCCGACGTCCGATCCGCCCCAGTAACTGCTGTGAGTGTGAAAACTACAATTACAAACTGACAGTAGGCCGGGTGCTTAGAGACATTTTCGACTAATCTTGTTATAGAATTCTTCAAACATCACATATGTTTCCGGAAAGTGTTGCCGGTGAATAAATTAATAAAACGTCAAATGCAAACAAACAAACCAAGAGGTGTAATGTCATAGATATGTCATACGAACAGCTAATACACTAGTAAAGTATACATGGCTGGGAATGTTTTCTACAAGCAAAACGCCTTGTAGATTTGTTACTCAATATATAGACTCAGTATAACACGTCAACTAATGTACAAAGTGTTGAATATGTGATAATGATAGTATCTTCTCTTGTATGCTTCCAGTGAAACGCTGCAGTGTGAGATGCAGGTACGGGTCGTGCACATGCCGAGTGACAAAGGACTGGTACAGCAACCGTCGTCAGCGCACGAACAGCTCGGTTCTCCTTGTCGTCATCGCCGTCACTAATCCTCACCGAATGAGGATAACAGTTGCACATAGGCAGTGCTTTCAATAAGTGTATTGGTCGCAGTGTTTTGGTGAATAAAGTGAACTGTCGAATAATGTTTTGTTTGTATTTATATTTTTATAATATATGAGCACGATGCTGGTCAGATATGTTGCTGTTTCACGAGGACCAAGACACA